>JAWQFJ010026565.1:25000-35000 GCA_034096865.1 Theodoxus fluviatilis | reverse complement strand
GAGTATATAAACGAGAAAATTAACACCCAAAACCGCAACCTGCTCGCGACTATATATATATATATATATATATATATATATATATATATATATATATATATATATATATATATATATATATATATAAAGAACAGGAAACGATAAACAGTGGAAAGAATGGATTCCGATTGTCTGAAAATGTAGTGCTCTCATCCTCAGTTTTGACCTTGTCACGCTGTGTCCCCTTTTTGTGAAAGTCACTTTTGCAGACTCTGAGGGGGGAAATGGGCCGACGCATTCATTGAAAGATATGTGCATTACAAACAGTAGTCAACAAATGAAGACGTCTTTCTGAGATGGAGATCAGAGCTTACTTGATGTGTAAAAAAGGGAACAAGAACGTTTGATGATTGTACATGTTGTGCATAGTTTTCTAACTTTACATCGCTATGTTGGAATCGCTTCGTGTCTGTTGCAGAATACGTGCTTTTAGCCGACAGTGTGAATGCGAGTGACAGGGGAAATGGTGGGGGACAATGTAATTACGACTACAAATGTTCAATGTCGCGAACGCTTTTAAAACCTCGAAAGATGCATAAAGGTGAGGCAACCCTGGTTTTAATGCATTCACTCACGCGTGCGTCCAGACATCCCGAAAGACTTGAAGTGTATTACTATACAAACCCTACACTAATAGCATAGCCTTATTCAAACCTGATGCAACGTAACAGATAAAAACGTCATCAAGAGAATACATTTTTACAATGTCTTTATTCAAGAACGTTTTCTGTGGATAATGACTACAGCGATAGGAACGACCAACGAAAGTACTCTAAAAAAAAGAGCGTTGCCGACAATGGAATAATAACTTGCATTCCGCCTCTTACTCTTGAACCATTCGTGTGAGTGCTGGATTTCGTATTACTCGTTATCGTTTGTTGTCGATTAAACACAAAGGTTAATGATCTTAACCGAAATAGTTTTACCAATGAACGTTGATGTATATGTATATACATAGCACACAGGATTAAGTAAACTCGGACACCGCTAGTCTTTCTTTACGGCCTAATTTGGAAACTTATTTCTCCTGTGCTTCAAGGAAAACGGACTCTATACATGGCAAATGTCCCTCAAAGTTGTTGCCGGATCTTATTAACTAAATCCTCTAGACTAGTTATTTAATCGCATCAGCGAGAGTGAAGATACTCACGAAAAACATATATTTAATTCCGAGAAAGCAACACAGCTGTGGGTGCCTTCAAGGGATTCACGTGCCACCTCCAGGACACGGTAGTGGTTGAGACATTACCGTCTGAATGGGCTCGCGTTATGGAGGCTGAAGTGGGGGATCTCATAGCCAAGGCACGCAATCAGAAATTGGAGGAGTTGCGTGCAGCTGCGAAACATCCTCCTCGACGAGGAGCATCGCCAGGCAACGTGAACAATCAGACCGCTAGTACAAGTACATCCAATTTCGATTCCCTTGAAATGAGTGAAAGTCTTCAAAGAAGAGGGACCCAAGCCAAGTGCCAGGAGGAGCCTTCTATTTTTGTCCTAGACAGGCGCGGGTAAATGGTGGAGCCATCAGTACATCCGTCCGCAAACTCGGTCGCCCCTGCAAAATCGCTCGAAGGCCTAAAAAGTGTCGTCATTGGGAGTGCCCGAGGCTTTCCACAGTGAAGGCGTTCACACCGGGACTGTTGGATGACAGCAATGAGGTTGATGACTCATCAGACTGCGCATGATAAAGCCAGACGCATGCGCGTCCATTCAGCGTGGCTGAGACAAGTGAATATAGTCTCAGCAACAGGTTGGTCACGTGATAGCCTTAATTCTTCCATAATATGCATACCACCGTTCTGAACACAGAGTCTCGGCCACGCTGAATGGCATATCACATCGTGAGTGTATTCCTCCGCTTGTTGTGATACACTCGATACTGGCAGCCATGTTTTCGTCAAATCATTTTCTAAACATTGATTTCCCATGAATGTAAAACTTGTATGCGGTAAAATTCGAATCACAAGAGTGCAATATTGTGAACTCTACTAATTATAAGGACTTTGAATACAACAGCAATATTTATACTTCATTGAGCGAGTAAGGCAACCAATCCCGTCTGCATAATCTTCGATACACACAGAAACCCACTGAGTGCTTTTGCTGATGAGGAATCATTAATTTAATGTATGCTTAGAAGGATTAAACTTAGAAAAACTGCTTCTGAGCTATCCGATAATATCGAACTTCGGAATCGGACGGATTCCTACAGAAGAAACTTCCATTCGATTAACGTTCAACACAGACGGAATGTAGGTTAAATCACTTACTGACTCCATCAGTCGATACACGAATGATCGAAGTGTGGAGCTCATCAAACAGTGTGAAGGCAGTTAGACCACAGATTCCGGCCAGAAAGCATTTACTTGCGAGAGTATAACCATAGATTCACGAAACCAGCCCGGACCCATAGGAATCCTTTTCGCTGCGTTTATAGTAGGTCCAAAGATCGCGTGTATTACTATATACACAATTGCACGTTCTCAAGGCAGTTTGCAACCTTATAGACACGTTCGCGCTAAAAGTAGTTCTCAAATGATTTCCTGAAAATCTCATAGATTAGTTTTATTAGAACACCAAATTTGTGTTTATCTATCGGGATAAATAATTGGAGTGAAATAGAATCGCCTCTTTTTACTCTCAATGGTCTTCTGATCATGTTGAATTTTGATTGGTAGAATCATTGGAATGTGGAGCCGAAGTCACGTGACCAACCTGTGTCAGAGATACTACATCTCTGTGTTCAGAATGATGCGCGTCTTGCTTGAAAGACAAGCATCCTTGACGTCGAAGCGAATGTACAGCCTCGCTTTTTTGTTTTGCAGCAGCAGAAGGCTCTTTCCCACGGCGAAACAGAAACACGCTGCTTCTGCCTGTCTGATGCAGAAACGATTTTGTTTCACTGGTGCTGTTTCAGCGGTGTTTGCATACGGTGAAACTTGTCTCATCGAGACAATGGACTCCACCTATCACCACACACATATACTCGCGTCATTCGCCATTAGTGGCGAAAACCATATCACTGTCTCTATTGGTATGCCGGATGATGACGCAAGAGTATGCGACGTTTCCACTGGCTGACTGGTGAAACTGTATCAGTGAAACGCCTTATTTAGAGCATGTTTCTGTATCATGAAATACTTGAGACGCTGTATACAGATGACAACGATTTCCCTGGTGCAACTGCTTGCATACAATGAATCTCGCATCTTGGATACAGAAGTCGCGGAGAAACATATTTCTATATCACCATGTGCTGCAGCCTTTATGAGCACAGCGTACACGCGATATTGAAACGAGCTAGACTCTAGCATTTTATCTGGCATTTTCTTTTAACAAAACCAGAGTAAGTAATTCATTCTACTCACTCTACACTTGACGAGATCGTAATCTACAAGGCAGAGGAGTTATCACTTCATTCAAGGATTTTATGTTAAACTGGATGTGCTCAACATTGTTTTGACATGGGTTACAAACTTGCTCGAGTCCGGGAATAAGTAAACAAGTGGGATGAGGGATGGAAGCAAAGGAGAGTAAATGCGTTATAACAACGAGATATATAACATACATTATAACACCACCAACTACAACAACAACAAAAATGATGATGATGATGATGATGATGATGATGATGATGATGATGACGACGACGACACTGCTGCTGCTGCTGCTGCTGATGATGATGGCGACAATAATAAATAACAACTACTCTCATTATAAAAACTATAATTATCATCATCGTCGTCATCGTCATCATCATCATTATTGTCGTCTTCTTCGTCGTTGTCATCATCATCACCAACATCATTATCAGCAGCAGCAGCAGCATCGTCGTCCTCGTCGTCACTGTCGTCGTCGATTTATGAAAATGTCTGCTGTCATGACATTTACCTGTCATGAAAACTATGTCATAATTCAGGCAACATTCATTTTTACTTCTTAACCCGGAGAAAAAAAATGCAATGCAATGATCGTGCACCACTACATGTATATCCTTCTTTGAAACATCTGAGTAAATCAGTCTCACATAGCTTCGTGACCTGAAATGATTCCACTTGACAAGGAAGTTTCCTGAGCAACCACTTTGCGTTGCATGTTCTCCGCAAGGTCCCACTGACTACGTCAATGACCCGCTGTCTGCTGCCCAGTCTGCCTGCTGGATCTAATGCTGGTGTGACTAAACGCAACCGCCAGTCGGAAGTTCCTACTGACAATGTGGTCGCGACGCATGCGGACGAGTTGGAAACAGGGTCAGCCTGAGCAGTCTCCAGGGTGCAGCCTTGACGAGATTATTATGAAAGACCAGCTGTTCTCGCATGTCTCGCCAGCGTCGTCAGGCTAACAGTCCATGGGCTGTCGACACGGTCAGACGGTAATATGTTTTTCCTACAATATTTGCATCAATATGCGTGCTTCCCCGTGTGGGAGAAATTGCATCAGGGAAAACTGTGTCTCCTGTAGACAATATGACAAGTGTATCATGATGTGAAACATGCCTTAAATTTGTGGTGTTTCACTGAAACAATTTTGCCAGTAAGCTGAGGGAAACGTCCCATACTTGTGCATCAACATCCGGTGGAAAATTGAAGGCAGTGATGTGGATTTCGCGGTTATGGCCGAATGACGCGAGTATCCCTATACATATATGGTGATGGGTGGATTCAAGTGAATTGTCTCTTCGAGAAAGTTTCACTGTCTACAAACGTCTTAAAACTGTGTCAGTGAAACAAAAATGTTTCTGTGTCAGGGAGGCAGAAGCAGCGTGTCTCTGTCTAGCGGTGTGCCGCTGCCTATATTTACTGAGGAATGGGCAAAAGGACGATTCAGATTTGCAGCAGTGTCGTCTCTAGAGTGGTCACTTGGCAGCGAGCAACGTGGGACTGCCCAAAGGACGCTGACATTTGTATCGAGGTTGACTCTCATTTTCCATCACAGAATGTACCCCCTAGACAGCCGAGGTTTCAAATAAGAATTTGCTGCGTTTAGATGGAGTACCGTCACAGGAGGTTGAGTGGTTTCTGTATTTTTAATTCGAAATGGAATAAAAAGTTTGTCTCGCAAAAATTAGATATGAAGCAGTTTAAATGATGAGGTGAATAATTGGATGAAGAATTGATTTTAAAAGTGACGTTTCATTGAATACAGGTGATAGATTTGCCATTTGAACAAATCTCTCTCTCTCTCTCTCTCTCTCTCTCTCTCTCTCTCTCTCTCTCTCTCTCTCTCTCTCTCTTCGCTCGCTCGCTCGCTCTACGCTGACTTAATGACTGATTGACCTACTGACCGACCCACCTGCCCGCCCGCCCGCTCGCTCGCTCGCCCGCCCGCTCGCTCGCTCACTCACTCACTCACAAACCCCTCCACTCGCCCACCCACCCTTCCACCCACTCTTTCACCCACCCTTCCACCCACCCTTCCACCCAGCCTTCCACCCACCTACCAAACCTTCCAATCACTCATCGTTCCAGCCTTCCACCCACCCACTCACATACCTGGACTCCTCGATGCCCCAGAAGCGCAGCTCGTGACGGAGAGCGTTGCCACAGACATGTGATGGGGGGTGAAGGTCGCCAGTGCGGTAGTAGTTGAGGACACAGCCAAACAGATTCGGATCTCGGTCGAAGAAGAACTCTCCCGCTGCCTCGTCGTAGTATTTGGATCTCTTGTCCAGGGTGGCCAGCAGAGTACCCGGATTCCTCAAAAGAGTTTCTCGTGACGTCATGTGGCAGGTGCCCCCTACGTTGAGTCTTATTTTCTCTGCTCTGGCCCTCTCCCTCAGGGAGCGTCCCTGGCAACGGGACGACAGTGCATGGATATCAAGCAAAACGTGAATGACTCCTTTGTATTTGCAAGGAGATAAATTACAGAGGTGGTGAGAGATTAAAGGCTGTATTGAAACCATGTTAATGTCATACAGACAGAAAACTATTCTTAGCTAGGCTTGCTTGAGTATTAAAAAACAACCATTGCGCATTTCTCGTCCTGATTCTTTTGAATGGATAAGGAGACAAGACATACGAGTTGACATACAAAAAGAAATCGTCACTCGTGTACTTTTAAGATTTGAAAGTGGTGACTTTGACAGCATTTTTACGACTCTGAAACGCATCATGCCTACGATTCCCCGCACTGCAGTATTTTTTCTCAGTTGTATTTTATCGCCACTAAAGTCGTTTAAAAAGAAAGGACATGATACAAACTTGATGAATTATAAAATAGTGTACGGTGAGCATGTCGTGAAACATGCCATACTGAGAATGACAAGATTTTCTTTAAAAAAGTGAAAAGATTACAGAAAGTGTAGTTCTGACACCCATGAATTCCACCAGACAATAACGTATTTCTTCCTATTGCGAGTCTTTTGCATCCCACATTAGTGACTATTAATTAGTGTTAAGGTTCATAGATAGCTCAAACAATATTCCTCAACGAAGATGTGATACAGCAAGTTTGAAAAGTATTCAGCTGAAGCATTCTTGGAATAATGCATCTTGGACATGACATGGAATGCATCAAAGACAGAACAAGTTCACTGAAGAGTGCTGAGGACAATTGGTCCAAATGGACGGAACGATCTCCACAGGTCTCAGACTGGATGCATGTCTACAGACGCCTGGATGGAAATAGGTGCGCGTGCTCAAGTGTTAGACGAACGTGCAGAAGGGAGGACATCGGGCAGTGAAGCGACCTTTTCTAGGGGATACGAAAGGCGTATTGACCGCTCAGCAGGGCTATGACTGTCAATACAATCAAACTCGTTGCTGTTGCTTGAATTCAAGCTGCAGTTGCTGCCTCTCTCCACTCTCCTAATGCAAATTTCCCCCCCGGAAACACCATGATGTATGAACCTATTCTCATTGACTACCCATTTGCGTCATACGTCTCTTTTGATTATCGATTATTTGCGACCCGTCTCCTTGGCATCGTCAGTGTAGATACGAGGGTTTGCCTAGCTTGCGCTGGGAATGTCGACATCCAAATGCGGTAGTCGTGTACATTTCTAACATTTGTGTTCTTGTCGATTAACAGCGATATGATCTGTTCACAGCAAAACCATAATTGCACTTCATTCTCGGGGCTTGATTCCGTTAGGACACGATCGCTGTTATCACATTCTTCAGGCTTTCACGTCTTATGTCTCTTCTCTTACTTACTCTTCTTAACGTACTCATTCCTTATAAAGGAAGACTTGCACTGTTCATTCATTTTCACCTATCTTCTCTCTCTCTCTCTCTCTCTCTCTCTCTCTCTCAAGTTTACATATTTTGTGGGCTGAGACAATACTTTTCTACAAACGACGAAAACCGTCTTGGTCCTCTGGAGGCAACTCGAATCAATGTTACGTGACACATCAAAAGCAAGTCCGCTATGTATACGTGAAGTAAGTAAACAACGGCTTATAGAGGGGCATACATCAAAGCTAGAATATGTCACGATGCTCTAGTATTTTCCAGTATTTCACAACTGTTGCGACACGAAAGGTGTTACATTCAACATCGACAGTAAGTGATAAGAAATATGTTCTGTCGCAAAGACTTTCAATTTTTCTCTCCAATAAGTATGTTCATTTGCAAATCCTAAAACTGAGTACTCTGTGTATCTATTGATATATTTCATATTACACCAGACCTGGGATATACAATTCAACAGCGGACTGGCTTATACAGTGCCTGTTGCGATGACACCTTGGTTCACGAACAAGGAGCGATTTGAGTGGGCAACAATAATCAGACTTACGTTTTGTATATTAGGTCATACACGTTCGCTCAGACAACTGTCACTTAAAAAAACTACAGTGTGTGTTTGCGCGCGCGCATGTGTACTCACTCACTCACTCACTCACTCACTCACTCACTCACTCACTCACTCACTCACTCACTCACTCACTCACTCACTCACTCACTCACTCACTCACTCACTCACTCACTCACTCACTCACTCACTCACTCACTCACTCACTCACTCACTCACTCACTCACTCACTCACTCACTCACTCACTCACTCACTCACTCACTCACTCACTCACTCACTCACTCACTCACTCACTCACTCACTCACTCTCTCTCTCACCCACCCACCCACTCACTCACCCACCCACCCACCCACCCACCCACCCACCACCCACCCACCCACCCACCCACCCACCCACTCACTCACTCACTCACTCACTCACTCACTCACTCACTCACTCACTCACTCACTCACTCCTCACTCACTCACTCACTCACTCACTCACTCACTCACTCACTCACTCACTCACTCACTCACTCACTCACTCACTCACTCACTCACTCACTCACTCACTCACTCACTCACTCACTCACTCACTCACTCACTCACTCACTCACTCACTCACTCACTCACTCACTCACTCACTCACTCACTCACTCACTCTCTCACTCACTCACTCACACACACACACACACACACACACACACACACACACACACACGGAAAACCTCCTTCTTCGAGGTGAATAATGCCAAGTACAGTTTGCATCTTATGGTCACTGCGACACGGTTGTTATAACACTGAGGAGAAACTATTCAGACAAGGTCTCCGCCTCAAGCGCAGACGACAATAAGGGCGCGTTTCTTAGGCTCAAAATCTCGGAATTCTCCCTCGGTGGCTAGTCGAGGGAGAGCGAGACGCTTCTACAGCTAAAAAAACGGCCAATCATCAACTCGCAATGCGGAATAACATGGATGCGTCCTGACGCCAGAGTCGGTGAAGACGTTTCCGATAGACGAAATAACTGACGATACAGATAATACAGCAGTTTTTCACTTGACAGAACACAACATGGTGTCATATCGAATGGCACGGGAACTTTTTCAACGATAAAAAAAGCAATCCGGGTTCAACTGTAGACAATTTTGTCGAAATTTGTTGTGCATCGATTCCTTTCGACCAATTCAAGGAACATAATTCATAGAGCGTACGTATACGGTGTTGCGTGTTTGCAAAGGATAAAACAATTTTCTGCAGTGTCCGCCCAGAAATATCTTATACACCTACTACTCTAAATATACAAATGAACACCCGAATAGCAAATACTTCCGTGTACGTACACTTTTCCATTCTCAAACCCTGAAAAGCACATTACAGGTACTGCCGTCATGAGCGGCATCCCAATTGGCACGGTCTCCGCTATTTTGGCTCATCCGGGTCTCTGCATCGAGGGACCTCCGGAGCTACCTCGGCCTCCCGCCTTTACGGCGAGTGCGTACTTATGAGCGAGGAGCGTAGGCAACGCCTAGCCCTCGCGATTCTTTCGAGGTTTTGGGCCTAAGAAACGTGCCCAATATACTTGACCGTGCCGGGAAAAGATGACACACAATAGCTAGACGAAGTTCAAACAATGGGCGCGTTTTGTGGCCCAAAATATCGAGAGAATCGCGAGGGCTAATCGTTTCCTACGTTCCTCGCTCATAAAGATACACTCGCCGTGAAGGCAGGAGGCCGAGGGAGGTCCGGAGCTCCCTCGATGCTTCCCGCTGCAGTGACCCGGATGAGCCAAAATGGCGGAGACAATGCGAGTTGGGCTGGTGTTCGAAGATAACAGTGCCTGTAATGTGCTTTCTGAGAATGGAAAAGTGTACGTACACGGAAGTACTTACTGTTCGGGCGTTCATTTGTATATCTTGAGGAGTAGGTGTATAGGTTATTTCTGGACATACACTGCCGATTTTTTTCCCCATTTGCAAACACGATACGCCGTACACTTACACTCTATGAATTATGTCCCTTGAATTGATCGAAATGAATCGAGGCACAACATTGTCGACAACATTGTCTACAGTTGAACCCGGGTTGCTTTTCTTTCGTTGAAAAAGTTCCCGTGTCATTCGATATGGCACCATGGTGTGTTCTATCAAGTGAGAAACTGCTGTAATATATGTATCGTCAGTTATTTCGTCTATCGGTAACATCTTTATCGACACTGGCACCAGGACGCAG
>JAWQFJ010026565.1:0-20000 GCA_034096865.1 Theodoxus fluviatilis | reverse complement strand
AGGCAGGTCTCACGCATAGACTACACGTGGAAGCGTTGTTGCCATGGCTCTGAAAAGGGCCGTAACTCTAAATTCTGACCTCGCTTCACGAAAGTGAAAATCGCTCGATTGCGCGGTCTCGGTGTAATCGTTGCGTGTGGATGTCAAGCGTATTTTTGCTGTCGATCCGGTGCCGGAGTGTTAATTCAGCGTTTATGACATGCCAAAGGAAAGCAAAGCATGTCATAATAGGAGCTTCCTGAACCTATCCATCATGTTTAAAATATATGGTTGATTGTTCCTGGGCCGATAGCTTAGAAATGGATTTACATGCTTTACAAACACTCCGTCATTGCAATTCTCTAATGGCTCAGCTGGTAGAGCATTCGACTCTTGGTCATGCATGACCAGGTTTGATTCTGCGCTGAAACTTTTTTTTTCTTCTCTTAAATCGAGAGGTTGTGCTTTTGTTGTGTTTTTATGTGTGTTTTCCACCTCTTTTCTCGAGAGGTTGCGGGTTCGAACCCAATCTTTTCTTAAATGCCAAAACCTGGAGGTTCAGCGCCAGCGGTTTTTACCTGATCTTTTGATCAGTACTTATGGCTACTCTCACTCTCTCTCTGTCTCTCTCTCTGTCTCTCTCTCTCTGTCTCTCTCTCTCTGTCTCTCTCTCTCTCTCTCTCTCTCTCTCTCTCTCTCTCCCACCCACCCTCTTACTCTCATTCTCTCTTCCCTTCCTCCCCTTTTCCCAGCTCCCCTCCCCCCCTCTCTCTCACTCTCTCTGTCTCTCTCTCTCTGTCTCTGTCTCTCTCTGTCTCTCTCTCTGTCTCTCTCTCTCTCTCTCTCTCTCTCTCTCTCTCTCTCTCTCTCTTACCACATTTGAATATTTTACCTCAAGGGCTGAATGTAAGTAAGAAAGGCAATACAGTAGTCGCCGCTTATAAAACACGCGGTTAATAAAAACAGCCGTTTTTTAAATACAGTTGGTAAGGTCCGGATTTACTTCGTTACTGATGGACATGTTCAACAAGCAAACGGTTAATAAAAACGCCGCTTATTAAAAACACTTTTGTTCGGTCCCAATGTGTTTTTAATAAGCGGCGACTACTGTACTGCCTAATTCACTACCCTTGTAAAATAAAGTTCGTTCGTTCGTTCTGTCTGTCCTGACTTAAGCGCAACAACTTGGTACTGGTAGTCTGTTGGCTTGGCCTAATGGCAGTGAATCGATAATAAAAAGGGGGGAAAATATTTCGTTTGTTTTGTTTTGTTCTTGCAGCACTTCAAAGATGGTGTGTAGGTCTGTGACTGTCTGTCTCCATGTGTTTTGTGGTGTGTAGGTCTGTGACTGTCTCCATGTGTTGTGGTGTGTAGGTCTGTGTCTGTCTCTCTCCATGTGTTGGACCTTTTACTGGTGAACGTATTTCATAGCATCAGACAATACTAGCATTGTACACGATGTCAACAGCAGGCAGGTTCGAGGACAACAATGTATTTATAATCTATCCTGGTGCCGCTGAGGTCCGCGCGTCAGCTATAAATAGAAGTACGAGAAGCTTGGATTTGTAAAATGTATTTCACGACCTATTGACGCAATCAACATACAGCTTTGATAAATTAAGACAGCCCAGGGTTATATTAGCGTTATAAATTAACATATAGGCTTACTGACCTTATTTCAAGAAATACCATTCATAATGATCAACACTACGAACCAAGCAGACGAACACGATCGAACCGTAGCCACTACGCCAGCAGACGATCGAGATAACTAAATGTTTCATGTAAAATTCGAATGAGTTGTATTATAATCTTAGCAGAGGGGT
Source organism: Theodoxus fluviatilis (assembly GCA_034096865.1). Taxonomy (NCBI): domain Eukaryota; kingdom Metazoa; phylum Mollusca; class Gastropoda; order Cycloneritida; family Neritidae; genus Theodoxus; species Theodoxus fluviatilis. The sequence goes on along the minus strand of JAWQFJ010026565.1, from coordinate 18,195 downwards.
AAAACATCAACTGGTATCGGATAAGATCACTCGTAGTGTAATACTGTAATGAAGGTCACGTTTTACATCACAAACATGTGCGCTCCTCGTGAGGCACTATCTGAAGCTCAAAGTATTGGAGTGAGTCACCTTAGTGTATATAGGATCTTTGATATGGTCGAAACCGCTGGCTTCGCGGATCGCTTTCGCCTATCAGACGACAGCTTCGTATACAATCATCACTGCGAGGCAGCGCGAAATTTACCGAAGTCGACCAAAAAACTCGCATTCATACAAATAATGAACCAATTCGAGTTTCTTTCTCAGATTATTCAGACTTTGCCCGATTATTACCACCGTAAGATAGCAGGAATTTCACATCCGGCGTCATCGCTTCTGATTGGCCGGTTTGTGTCACGTGACGGTGAAGTTTCGTCTGCTACTCGCTCTGACGTTATGGTCCAAGTAGTTTGATGTTTACTTCGTTCGCTGAACGCTGCCAAGACTAATGCGCGAATGAATGAAGTATGATTTCATAATTTTTCAGGATTAATACAAATTTATATCAAATACATCAGTTCAATTTAATCGAGTCAATTAATCGAGTACATGTCCACCAAGTCAAAAATGTGTTGAGTGGAATGCAAGTCAGAAAAGTTACACTTGCAGTCTAACACCATCAGATTATCTGCAACTTTTCGAAGCGAATCTAGCCTAAAAATCTACCAGTTATGCATCGTGTTAACAGGATTGACTCGTTCTGTTCCACAGTTGGCGGAGAACGTTTCAATTTTGCTGGTTTTCAGCATTACGCGATCGCGCAATTTTTTTCTTCAAATCAGAAATAGCTTTACATTTTAGTCCTCCTGTAACCACCATCAGATGTCCAGCGTCGGCATTAACAAAAAATTACAGAAAACCCACAACAACTATTATCTTTTTATCCATAAATAAAGATACTTCATACACAACACTTTCATGAAACACAAACAAACAAATGAAAATATAGATTTTTTTTCCACCAGCATTGTCCACTTTAGGGTGGCGAACTTTTGTCTCAGTGTCATATCAATTCTCTAAGTCTAATGGCTCGTGTGGTAGAGCATTGGACTCGTGGTCATGCATGACCAGGTTCGATTCTGCGCTGAAACTTTTTTCTTCTCTTTTTTCGAGAGGTTGTGGGTTCCAACCCGACCTGGTTTATTGTGTTTTTGTTCATGTGTGTTTTTTCCCCATCTTTTCTCGAGAGGTTGCGGGTTCGAACCCGATCTTTTTCATTTTTTTAAAAATATGCCAAAACCTGGAGGTTCAGCGCCAGCGGTTTTTATCACTAGATAGAACACACCATGGTGTCATATCAAATGGCACGGGAACTTTTTCAACTAAAAAAAGCAACCCGGGTTCAACTGTAGACAATGTTGTCGACAATGTTGTGCCTCGATTCATTTCGATCAATTCAGAGGACATTATTCATAGAATGTACATGTACGGCGTATCGTGTTTGCATACGGAAAATAATAATTCGGCAGTGTACGTCCAGAAATAACCTATACACCTACTCCTCAAAATATACAAATGAACGCCTGAACAGCAAATACTTCCGTGTACGTACACTTGCCATGGAGCCGGTTGGTCTCGACAGAGGAGTTGGGCGACGCCCCGACGGCATGACTGTATTCCTATTCAAGAACGGCAAGTCACTTGTTTGGGACGCCACCTGCTCTAACTCTTTTGCGCCGTCTTCAATGACAGACTCTGCTATCGACCCAGGGCACGCCTGCCGGACCGCCGAAGGTTCGAAAAGGAGGAAGTACGCCTCTATCTCTGAACGGTACCACTTCGTCCCGTTCGCTGTTGAAACGACCGGAGTTGTCGGACCGGCAGCAACGGAACTTATCCGAGAGATCGGCCAGCGGATTGCACTGTCGACAGATGACCCACGCCAGACACAGTTCCTGTTCCAGAGAATCTCGCTGGCAATCGCGAGAGGCAACGCGTTCGCGATCACGTCGTCGGCCAAGCGTGAGGGTTCCCGTGACCCAAAGCCGAGGTGTGTCCCTCGCCCCTGACCCTGACGGTTGCGTTCGTTCGTTGGCACCAATCTCGATCATGTGGACAGGACGCAAATAGTTTTGTAAAATAGACCATAGTTCAACAGAGTTCACGCGTACAACTGATTTCCTGTGGCTGTGGAGCGTAGTTGTTGCGTGCTGATGGTTAGAGGTGCCACTTTTCAGGATGGATTCGTAGAGCAACACACAGAGTACGAAGCGACCACAAGCCATGATGGGAGCGTACTGATTTATTCATATCTTGAATCACGTCATCTTACGTCATCATCTTACGTCATTTCCCTTCTGACCAGCAGATCTCGTTACATCTTCTCTTTTTTCCTTTTGAGAACACGAAATACAAATTAAACTATAAATAAAAGAACACATCAATTAGACCCAATTAGAGAATTATAAAACACACTTTGAAAGTTCTAAGTCAAACTGAAATACGCAAATTATTGTTCAATAAAAACCGCTGGCGCTGAACCTCCAGGTTTTGGCACACACAAAAAATTGGGTTCAAACCCGCAATCTCTTGAGAAAAGAGGGGGGGAAAAACACACACAAAAACACAAAAACAGGTCGGGTTCGAAAAAAGTTTCAGCGCGGATTCGAATCCGTTCACGCATGACCTAACGTTACAATTGTCCAGCGCTTTACCATCTGAGCCATTCATTTGGCAACTGACGTTACTACGTGTTTGTAAAGGAATTATAACGTTCTTTTCTGTAAACTCCCTCGCTTCATATTTTGCACTGTAAATTGTATAAAAATGGATCATAGTTCATGAAATTTGAGTGGTCTTGTACATTTTAGGATACTTAAGGTCTATTTCTGCCAAGTTTATATCGATTCACTGCCATTAGGCCAAGCCAACAGACTACCAGTACCAAGTTGTTGCGCTTAAGTCAGGACAGACAGAACGAACGAACGAACTTTATTTTACAAGGGTAGTGAATTAGGCAGTATTGCCTTTCTTACTTACATTCAGCCCTTGAGGCAAAATATTCAAATGTGGTAAGAGAGAGAGAGAGAGAGAGAGAGAGAGAGAGAGAGAAAAAAAAAGAAGAGAGATACAGAGAGAGAGACAGAGACAGAGAGAGAGACAGAGAGAGAGGGTGGGAGGGGAGCTGGGAAAAGGGGAGGAAGGGAAGAGAGAATGAGAGTAAGATGGTGGGTGGGAGAGAGAGAGAGAGAGAGAGAGAGACAAACAAGAACAAAACAACAACAACAACAACAAAACAGTTTATTGTGTAGGCCTTTGGCCCATTACAATTAAATACAAAACATTATATTACCAAAATAATTAATGTAGATAAGTAACTAATGCGAGAGCACAATGCATTTTACGATAAATAATCTGGAGGCTCCTCTTAAGTAGTATACCGCACATATTAGACGAAGAATGAATTACTCTCAGCAGACTCAACAGCTTCTGCTCTTCTTTTAAACGCATAGTACAGATAAGTACTCACGGCACGTATAATACATGGCTCTTTTGCAGAAAACAGCTGCACAAGTGGTTCAGTATTGTTACTTTGTACGTATGGTACTACAAACTTCATTCGGATGTCTTCGTAAGCTGGACAGTACAGAACAAAATGCTGCTCATCTTCATCTCTCTCGTGACATGCTGGGCATAAGATTTCGTAATTTTCTGTACAATGTCTCTGTCTGTGTACTGTTAGTTCACTGATGCCCAGGCGAAAACGTATCCAAGTATCTCTGAAGACTTTTCTGTTCAGGGTGTGCAAATACGTTTCAATTCCAAAGAATGCTTTATACTCCCTGTATTGCCTAAAACGGATACTTCTATTCACATCAGATTCCCAACCTACAATAAACCTTTTTATCAATTTTTCTCTGAGCGTTTGTAAAAAGGTGCGTTCATTCACCACCTCTTGGGTCACCCATGCATTTTCAAGCCCATTTTCCAGTAAGAGAGTCCGAACCTTTGAAGCCCAATTATTATTATCAGTGTTTCTCAACATTGATTTATACATCATTTTCGGGAATCTGCTATCATCCATTTTCAAGATTTTTAACCAATATCTAATGGATCTTATGACAGCATTGATGTACAAAGGATATCTCCCCGTATCGCCATAGACCATAGCATTGGGTGTTGTTATACTAACATTCAGAAACTGTTTCAACAGAAGTAGATGTACACCTTCAATCAACTGGCAATCGTCTAATCCCCATATTTCAGAGCCATATAATAGTATAGGTTGTATTTGTGCATCCAGTACTCTAAAGAATACTTCTGGAGTAACATGTGCAAGTCTTCTGAAAATCTTGACAATCCTGAATGCTGCAGCCCTTCCTCTACAAACAAGATCAGACAGTGTTGAATTCGTGCTCAATTTCGTAGACAACACAATACCAAGATATCTGTATTCAGATACAACTTCAAGTTTCTGGCCATCCAGATGCCATTCTTCACCCTTTGCCAAATGTCCACCCAAACGAAATGCCATGACCTTGGTTTTTCTATAATTCACTCTTAATCCTAACCTCTTAGTTGCTTTACTTAAATTGTTTATTTGGTTCTGCAAACCCGTAATAGTATCAGAAAGGAGAACAATGTCATCAGCAAAAAGGAGTAGAAATATATCGGGACCATTCGCCATTGCCTGAACTCCATGCTTTCCATGTTCTACAATCTCCTTAGTCAGTGACGTCATCAGGTAAGAAAAAAGTAATGGACTCATTTTGCAGCCCTGCTTCAATCCCATGTGTGCCTCAAAGAAATCTGATGTCATTCCGTCACATTTTACACAACATTTTACTGTTTTGTATACAGACCTCAACATCCTCCCCATTTTCCAAAAATCCCATTTTGTTCAAGAATAGCCCACAAGGCTTCCCGATTAACACTGTCAAATGCTTTCTTGAAATCAACAAAAACAGCATAAAGCTTCCTGTGCTTCTGCAGATATCGTTGCACGATGCTATGCATAACAAATGCATTATCTATAGTTGAGTAACCTTTACGGAATCCCGCCTGTTCTTCACCTATTATCTCATTGTCATCTGCCCACATCTGCAAACGCTTATTCAATATATGAATGAACACTTTACTAAGAGTACTTGTTAAAGAAATCCCTCTATAATTATCCGGATCATTCACTGGGCCCGACTTGTGTAGAGGGACGATAACTGAGTGTGCCCACTGCTCAGGGAAATCAGAATTTTCGAAAATACGATTAAACAATTTCTGTAAGAATGGCAGAAGTATCCTTGAAGCACACTTTAGCATTTCGGCCATAATGTTGTCCCCCCAGAAGCCTTCCCTGATCTGAGGCTATCTATAGCATCAACTATCTCTGAAGAAGTTATCTCTGCATCAAGCAATTCATTGTTTCCGTTATAGAGCAGTGCAGTAGTCTCCCCTGACATTACATTTTCATCATTTGGAGTCTCATAAATGGTCTTAAAGTGATCCATCCAGACACAAGAATCGATACCAGAGGGAGCTTTGTATCTTCTGTCTAGAGCCTTTATCTGTCTCCAAAATATTTTGGGATCACGTAGATGTGTCGAGATTAGAGTAGTCACTTTATGTTGGTAATTAGTTTTCTTACATCTTAACAACTGCTTGTATTTCTTTCTTTCTTGTATATAATTTTCTCTGTCTTCCCTAGAATGACTCAGCTGATATTTCCGCAGGAAATTTCTTACTTTTCTTCTGATAATGTAGCATTCTTTGTCAAACCAACGGTTTCTACACGAAGAAAAGTTATATCTAAAGGTTTTCTTAAGAAAATTAGCGGCACTTACAAGAGCATCAGTTAACAGACTGGCTGCTTCATTGACATCGAACCCTCCACCAGTCACATTTTCTATAGCTGCTAGCTTCTCAAGCAAATTAGATACATACACACCAGAAAAGTCATTGTCCCAAACTATCTTCATCTGAGGTATACTGTCTAAAGGAACAAGTCGTGACCTGTGTAAACCGTTTTGAGCTATCAACTCAAGCTCAAGACACATATGTGGTGATAAAATAGTGTTCACAACTCTGAATGTATGACACAAGGCAAGCACGTCCTCCGAGACAATGAAATAATCTATGACACTGCTTCCATTATAGGCAACAAACGTATATTTTGATGAGCGCTGCTTATCAATAAAACCATTAAGAATTGTCAGTTCAAAGGCTAGACATAGGGAAAAGAGGGTCTTTCCAAAATCATTAATATTTTCATCGTCAGAGTAACGGACATTCTTTGTTATGTTCGGGTTGTACGTCGTCGAGAGCGGACGCGCGCGGAGTAGCTCCGGCAGTTTGTGTATTTCATCGGTGTTGTGACTCTACACAGTTGTTCAGTGGACTTATTCTGCAAGCCTTAGATACAACGACAGAAACAATGTGAGTTTTTGGACGTTTGAAAGATTCTCTCGCCATTTCTTGGTTGGTTTTTGTAGTCTCGAGAGTATCGATGTGAGCGGCGATGTACCAACGAAAGCGGATTAGCCTCCCGGCCGTTCATGATTTCGTCGTGATTTGACTGTACTTCGTTTCTCAGAGGAAATAGTTCTACAAACCTTCAACATGAGGGCAGTGGTAATGTGAGTTTTCGTGCATGTGAGTGCATTTTCGTCAGTTACATACTTTTGTACTTATAGGTGTGCTTCAGAGTGAACAGTGCTCACGCGGAGGGCAGCCATGGGTGTTGACATAACTGTTTATCGGTTGCGTGTAGGACGCTTCTGTGGCTGTTTGAAACAGCGGAGCCCTCGTATTCGCGTGACTCGCTACAACCCTACATCGAAATGGGATGCCTTCACTGACTTTTCCGCGCGGATGATCATTAGCACGATAGCCCTCTGTGCTGCTGTAGGCTATGCATACTGCTGGCAGTTGGTTTTGTCATCAGACTGCGTCCGAGGATTGCACGCTGCAATGATGGGGGGTCATGTCTACCCGTTGTCTGTACCCTACACGGTGGCTGCAAAGTCTACTGAGGTGGCTTATGACTTCGACCGCATGCTCATCATGCTGCTCGGTTGGAATGTGGAGTTAAACCCAGGACCTGCTGAATTGGAAGACATTCAGAGACTCATGAAAGAACAGACGGAAGAGCTGAGACAATCTCTGTCAGAGGAACTATCGATGAAAATGACAGCACAGCTAGACAGAATGAATGCGAACATCAGTATTGTAGTGGAGAAGTTGACAAAGCTTGAATCAGAAATGTCTGCAATCAACGCAAAATTGAGAATTCAGCATGAAGAAATCGAAAGAATTGATATGAATCTTGACGACCATGAATTGCGCATGCAGGAATTGGAGGGCAAGCTTGAACAGCAAGAAGCTTACAGTCGCCGCGATAACGTGCTGCTTCACGGTGTGACGGAGGAGAACGAGGAACACGGGACGCACGAAGATTGCGTGGCAAAATTCGTCGACACAGTCAACGAAGTGCTCCCATTCCCCCTCCAAGCGAGCGACGTTGCACGAGCACACCGCATAGGAAAGCGTTCCGCAGGGAAGACAAGGCCGCTTATTGCCCGCCTGCTGAGATCTACAGACAAGCTGGCTATTCTCCAGAAAAGACAGGAGCTTAAACAAAAGAAGATCGGCGTTTCCAGCGACTTGACAGCAAGACAACGGGAACAGATCAACCAAGCGAAGGAGGAAGGCTACTTCGCCTACTTCAGGAGCGGGGTTCTGCACAGAGAAATCAGGCACCGCCAGCCCACGAATCACCGGCCGAACACGCGGTCCTACGCGAGGGCGGCAAGCGGTGGAGGGAGCAGCTAGCGGTCCGGCCCGGCCCCGTCAGCGGACAGCCAAGATGCACGAGGTAACCACCCATCTCCTATTGTGGTAGGGAGTCCGGAGTGATCTCCCTGAGGCCGCGAGGTCACGTGGTATCGTTCACTGCCGGGGTATTTAAGTATGGGTCAAGCGGTCAGTCTTCCTTCTATCCGGCGACCAGAGGCTTGAGAGGGCACGAGAGGCCATAGAGGAGAGCGAGAGAGAGAGCAAAGGCGAGAGAGACAGTTGGGCGAGCAGAGAGAGATCGAGACGGACAGGAGCGCATCCACGGCCACTGGATCAAGGTAAGCGCACCATGCTTTCTGTCTCTGTATTGTAACCGTTACCGTGTAAGCATGATTACTCGACCGAGTGCTCGCCGGTGCCATGCGGGCCGAGCATGGCACCACCAGGCTAGCAGACAGCCTCGCGGTGCCTAATGGCGAGAGTCGGTGTGACTCGGGTGCCTGCCATTGCCAGGGGTTAGCCCACCGACACTAGCTCTACAGGCGGATTTCCCCTCCCTTCCCAGGTCGCGTGAACGAACTCTTAGCAGAACCTGCGTGCCTTCGGTCATGGCCATGCGCCTGTCTTATACTCGCGCACAGAGTGGCATTGCCCAGTAATGGCGGATAATGGCCACCAAAATGGGCGAAGGCGGTTCCTACCAAACTGGCGTCGTCGCTAGCTTTGAGTTCGTGGGCCATGCGTGGGATAGAGAGAGGGGAACATGGCATAGAAGAAAATTTTTTCTTTCTTTTTTAAATAGGAGAAGGTGTTTCGAGTGAGAGAACTTGCTTGTATGGGGATAGCCCTTTGTTTGAAAGCAAATGCCCTATCCCCAGACAAAAGGCTTTGCTTGAAATGAACAATGCTTTGTGTGTGAGAAACTTTGTTTCTGTGTGAGTGTTTTGCAAGAAAGGCTTTGCTTGAAATGCACAATGCTTTGTGTGAGAGCAACTATGTTTCTGTAAAAATGCTTTGTTGCAAGTGTGGTTTTCCTTGCAATGGGAGTGTGATAGTACATTGTCTAGAATGACCTTTCTGCACTGCCCGGTCCAGTGCCTGGCACAGCTAGGCCAGAGGTGGTGCCATGCCTGGCTAGGTCACAGTGCCCCAGACAGGCAGGTCCCTGCAGAGAGTGCCTCACTGCTGGCACCATTATGCAAATTAACAGATCCAGGGAGGGGGGAGGCACAAGGGGTCTGGTGTGGTGTGAGAGCATCTTTGTCTCTGTGCAATTGCTTGGCAAGAAAGGCTTTTGTTTGAGTAAATGCTTTCTTTGTGGAGAAAATGTTTGGTTTGATAGTAACATGCCTTGTTTGAGTAAATGCTTTCTTTGTGGAGAAAATGTTTGGTTTGATAGTAACATGCCTTGTTTGAGTAAATGCTTTCTTTGTGGAGAAAATGTTTGGTTTGATAGTAACATGCCTTGTTTGAGAAAATGCTTTCTTTGTAGAGAAAATGCTTTGTCTGATAGTAACATGCTTTGAGTAAATGCTTTCTTGGTGGAGAAAATATGTGGTTTGATAGTATCATGCCTTGTTTGATAAAATGCTTTCTTTGTAGAGAAAATGCTTTGTTTGATAGTAACATGCTTTGTTTGAGTAAATGCTTTCTTTGTGGAGAAAATGTTTGGTTTGATAGTAACATGCCTTGTTTGAGAAAATGCTTTCTTTGTGGAGAACATGTTTGGTTTGATAGTAACATGCCTTGTTGGAGAAAATGCTTTCTTTGTGGAGAAAATGTTTGGTTTGATAGTAACATGCCTTGTTTGAGAAAATGCTTTCTTTGTGGAGAAAATGTTTGTTTTGATAGTAACATGCTTTGTTTGATAAAATGCTTTCTTTGTAGAGAAAATGCTTTGTCTGCTAGTAACATGCCTTGCTTGAGAAAATGCTTTCTTTGTGGAGAAAATATCTGGTTTGATAGAAACATGCTGTGTTTGAGTAAATGCTCTCTTTGGAAGGCAACTGCTTTATCTGCAAGGAAGGTTTTGTTTGATAGTAACATGCTTTGTTTGATAAAATGCTTTCTTTGTAGAGAAAATGCTTTGTGTGATAGTAACATGCTCTGTTTGAGAAAATGCTCTCTTTGAAAGGCAAATGCTTTATCTGCAAGGAAGGTTTTGTGTGATAGTAACATGCTTTGTTTGAGTGAATGCTTTCTTTGTGGAGAAAATATTTGGTTTGATAGTAACATGCCTTGTTTGATAAAATGCTTTCTTTGTAGAGAAAATGCTTTGTTTGATAGTAACATGCTTTGAGTAAATGCTTTCCTTGTGGAGAAAATATCTGGTTTGGTAGAAACATGCTCTGTTTGAGAAAATGCTCTCTTTGAAAGGCAAATGCTTTATCTGCAAGGAAGGTTTTGTGTGATAGTAACATACTTTGTTTGAGTAAATGCTCTCTTTGTGGAGAAAATATTTGGTTTGATAGTATCATACTTTGTTTGAGTAAATGCTCTCTTTGTGGAGAAAATATTTGGTTTGATAGTATCATACGTTGTTTGAGTAAATGCTCTCTTTGTGGAGAAAATATTTGGTTTGATAGTATCATGCCTTGTTTGAGTAAATGCTTTCTTTGTGGAGAAAATATTTGGTTTGATAGTATCATGCCTTGTTTGAGTAAATGCTTTCTTTGTGGAGAAAATATTTGGTTTGATAGAAACATGCTTTGTTTGAGAAAATGCTCTCTTTGAAAGGCAAATGCTGTATCTGCAAGGAAGGTTTTGTGTGATAGTAACATGCTCTGTTTGAGAAAATGCTCTCTTTGAAAGGCAAATGCTTTATCTGCAAGGAAGGTTTTGTTTGGTAGTAACATGCTTGTTAGAGAAACTGCTCTCTTTGAAAGGCAAATGCTTTATCTGCAAGGAAGGTTTTGTCTGATAGTAACATGCTTTGGTTGAGAAAATGCTTTCTTTGTAGAGAAAATGCTTTGTTTGATAGTAACATGCTTTGAGTAAATGCTTTCTTTGTGGAGAAAATATTTTGTTTGATAGGAACATGCCTTGTGTGATAAAATGCTTTCTTTGAAAGGCAGATGCTTCATCTGCAAGGAAGGCTTTGTTTGATAGTGACATGCCTTGTTTGGGAAAATGCTTTCTTTGTAGAGGCAGTGCTTTGCAGAAGAAAATGCCCTGTGTGGGAGGGATTGTCCTGTGTGAGAAAAAATGCATTGCATTGAAATAAAATGCGTGGGATGAGAGAGACACTCGGAGCTTGCACCACTGAGTGGAAGAGGCATCTCGGAGTTTCGACCAGGCCACGTGTGCATGTCTCGGCTACATGGGGCTGTCCATGCCATGCTTGAATGAGGCGTCCGGGGTCTGTCCACGCTGTGTGAGGAAGGAATGCTAGCAGTGATTGAGTGAAAGAGGCATCGCGGAGTCGTCCATGCCGTATTATGTATGTCTTGGCTACACGGGGCTATCCATGCCAGGCATGAATGGGGCGTCCGGGGTCTGTCCACGCCCCGTGTGGAAGAAGTGCTAGCGTGACAGAGGGTGCAGTGAGAGTGGGTGAAACGAGGTTATCCTACCGCTGAGTGTAAGAGGCATCTCGGAGTTTCGACCAGGCCACGTGTGAATGTCTCGGCTACACGGGGCTGTCCATGCCATGCATGAATGAGGCGTCCGGGGTCTGTCCACGCTGTGTGAGGAAGGAATGCTAGCAGTGATTGAGTGAAAGAGGCATCGCGGAGTCGTCCATGCCGTATATGTATGTCTTGGCTACACGGGGCTATCCATGCCAGGCATGAATGGGGCGTCCGGGGTCTGTCCGCGCTGCATATGAAAAAAGTGCTAGCATGACAGAGGGTGTTGAGAACTCGTTTCACCATGAGTGACAGGTGTGCCTCGAAGTATGCATTGTGGGCGCACGGTGTATGCAAGGAATATTTTTTGAAGAAGTGCTAGCATGACAGAGGGTGCTGAGAACTCGGTTCATCGTGAGTGACAGGCGTGCCTCGAAGTATGGATTGGGTGTGCACGGTCTATGCAAGGAACATTTTGTGAGGCTGTCATGAGTGAGGGAGAATGCTCTCGCTCAGCCCACATGGTCACTCCTGCACTAGGGAGGAGGAAATAGGGGCAATAGCGTCTTTGCTCCTTATGAGATGCAGACAATAGTGTTTCTGCCTCTCACGAGAGGTAGATAATGGTGCTTCTGCCTCTCATTCGCCCATATTCACTTCTCCTCATTTCTATGTGAATTCACTGCAGTCCTGTGTATTGCTGTGCTTTCGCATTTCTATTTCCTATGATTTATTTTCTCCGCCCACTGCTAGTGCTGTGTGCCAGCGCAGAGGGTGCCCACTGGGGTTGATTGGTTTTTCATTGTCTTGTTTTTTGTGTAGAAACTTGCACTGCTTTGCTGTTCTTTTGGTTGCACAAGACCAGCTTGGTGCACTTTGCGCAGGGTGCACACTGGTAAGTGCCGGTTTTTCATTGTTTTGTATTTTCGGTATGAAACAAACATGCAGTGCGAGTTTATATTCTTTGCTTTTTTCACCCAAGGCCAGCTTTGTGCACTATCTCAGCGAGGGCACACGCTAGCTGTTGATCGGTCTTTGATTGTTTTGTTTTTTCTATTAGTAACATGCTATTTCAGTAGTTTTTTCGCCTTGCTGTCTTTATTTTGAGCAAGCCTTGCTCCAGTTCTGAGAAGATTTTATTTTCTCTTGACTTCCTTCACGTGGCCTGTCTAGTGAGTGCGTGCACTCAGCTCGTTCAATGACGACTAGGCGACCATATCCTATGTCTATCATCCCTGTCTTTTATAAATTAGCAACGGTTGTAGCGACTCGTGCCCTTGTGGCGGAAGGGAGGTGTGGTTCAGACACTGTCGTGTGCCGGTCACCCTCCACGACTCGCTACACCCTGTTGCGCTTTTGAAGGAAACAAAGAGCTAATTTATTTTTGCATTTTTCGAGCTCATGTGCACTGTTGGGCGCTCCGTTCACGAGGGACGCCTTGTGGGAGCGTACCGCTTTACGCATGAGCCTTTCGTGTAGTCCATTTCTTTCCATCGTTTGATGGGGGGGGGAGGTATGGACTTGTTTCGCAAACTGCCAGTTCACGCACGCCTCACGCAGGCCTGGGCTCCTTAACTGCGAGCCCGGCTAATTGCGGACAGTTCCTCGCGCGATAGGAATAGGTGTGCGTGTGCAGTTAATCCCCCTGCAAGGGCTTGATTGCGTTGTTTTTGTTGCTTAATGTTTTGCGGTACTTTACTTGCTGTGTATTTTCCCTGTTTTGAGATAATTACCTGATGTGGTTTTACGCGGCTTGCGTTACTGACCCAGTGGTTTAGTTGGTTTCTATTGTAGACTAATATTCCCCTGAGTGCCTAGCTTCTGAGCGCTTTTAATATGTGGTATGTGTATTTAACTGGGTGGGGGTTAGTATTTAATGGTCTCATAGATATCAGTGCGGTAATGATATTTTTGGGTTGTTCTGTAGTTATTTGCTATGCTTTTTGTGTGGGGGTGGCAAACACTGCTATCTCCCTCTTGCTAGGAAAAGTAGTGAGGTGTGGCTTTTTCCCTGGCGGGGCACGGGGCTTGCAGGGAGGTCTGGTGAATTTAACCAACTTGGTTGGTGGGTATGATTTCACCAGCTTCCTGTGTAGGTTGACCCTGCCAAGGTGATGGCTCAATCAGGAGGACGGACTGCAGACAATCTCTTCAGGTCCTCTGCGGTGAGTCGGCAGATTAAAGAAGAGTGCGGGCTGGTACGTCCGTGAATGGCACGGAAAGTGTCTCATGGTGGACGAGCCCACTCTTCTGGCGACGAGATCGGGTGAGCTCATTGAGCGCCGTAGTGGGACACGGAGGGCGGATGGGGAGCCGACTACAACAACTTCCCTGGCGCCTGTGGAACCCACACCGGCGGGGGTCTCAAAGAGTGAATCAAGAGATAGTCCCCAGGGGCAGGGATTCCCGAAAGGAGTCCACCTGAAAAAGGAGGGCTCTGAGAGCCAGGGAAAGGGGCTCCGGGATCTCCCTGATGGAGAATCAGCGGAATCCTTGTCCGGAGACGTATATTTAGATTTCTCAGGGGGATGGGTATCGTCTCGCCTCCAGGTCAGATTCTCTGGCAGTGGGAGGTTGGCCTGGCACTGGTATCTCTCCATTGGTTACGGGTGCTCTGGGACGGGACGGTTCGAGGAAGGGGTTGGACTTGAACACTCCAGGTCGATCAGGAGTACTTTCAGGGGCCCCGGAATTTCCCATCAGTCCACGCAGTTCCCGAGGCATCAGTGCCGGTATGATCTCGGACGTTCGGTGGTGCTCTGGCCAAGTCGCACAGACCCGAGCGGAGATGGCCGAGACCACTCAACGCCTAGATCACAAGCTGTCTGAATGGGTGAAGGGCCAATTCCGTCAGACGTTGCAGTCCACCCTAGCGGCATTGGATGACAGAGCAAGCCGTGCTGAGGAGTCTAGGAGGCATGTGGTGCCCAGATCACTGTCCCCAGTTGGAAGAAATTCCAGGCACTTGCAGGGAACGGAAGGTGATGACGGGCATGAGCAGACGACGTTTCCTCCCTGGCATGGCAGGTCTGAAACCATTCCGCATCAGGGGCCACGGGAGACCCCAGGTCGGGTGGACTTGCAAGGCCCAGAGGGGTTCGGTGGTATTCGTTTTCCCCAGGATACTCTGAGGTGGTCCAGGGCCGCCGGGACAGAGGAAAGGGGAGGAGATGACCTGTCAAAGCCCCAGGTGGAGTCTATTAATGGCCAAGTTGATAGCTTACCAGGAGAGTAAGCGGAGCCTGAGAACGCGTCCTAAAACCCTGTCTGGGTGCTTCTCTGGAGAAGGGAATGGCAGAAAGGGGGACATGGTTCGGGGCAGGCAAATCAACATGGTCTATCAAACAAGAGAGCCATCAGGTGCGACAAAAGAGGGACGATAACATCCACGGGTGTCAGTCCTAGTCAATTTGGGACGGGGGGTGTAGTCCTACTCGCAAACTCCGCCGGAAAAGTGGGCCAGTGCGAGAAACGGGCCCCCCTCTGGAAGGGGCCGGTTGTTGACGTGGATGTGCTCCCTTCTGTTCTTTACAGGGTGGCGTCGGCCCGGAAGGAGTGGACGGCACACCAAGACAGGCTAAAGATGTGCCGGGAGGAGCCGTTGCCACTCTGGGTCCGGAGGAAGAGGAATCGTTTGCCCCCTGTGGTCGGTATTTTCAGATGGCGGAAGGGAATGCAGGGGGGGCCACACCCTCGAGGCAGGGTTGGTGCGACCTGGGTGGCTGCCAGGGACGTCCGGTGGGAAACCTGAAGGAACACTACCTCCAGAAGCATTTCCCGCCGGGGTTTTATGAGTGGCCCTGCCTCCGCCTAGACCGGGCCCTATGTCTTTTCAGCCAGTACCTCGAGGTCCCAGGCAGCAGCCTGGGGAGACTCGAGAAGGAGGTGAAGAGATTCCTGCCATCGGGTATAAAGGTCTCTGAGGCGGACGTCCAACCGTGCAGGAGGATGAGCGCCTACTGGGGATATGCCTGGCCAGAGCACCCGTCTCTGGAACCCATGAACGCGCGGGCACTCCTCCTGCACTGGGAGGTAATGGGGATAATGCTCCGGATGTCTGGTCAAGCCAACCAGCAGGCCTTCCGGAACTTCGTCCCCCAGTTGAGGGTAGGTAGAGCTCCTGGGGCGGCTAGGCCGCCTGAGCGGCCCCAGGACCCACCGGGATCGCGGGACCGCTGGCCAAAGCGCCACTGGTCACGGGGGCGGCAAGAGTCCAACTCTGCCCCAGTGCCGCACTCCCCGAAGTATAGGTCCTCTTCAGGGAGGAGAGAGGGTGGCTCACGCGAGCACCCTCGCCAAGAATCCCGGGAGAAGAGGGCCAAGAGGAGC
Organism: Theodoxus fluviatilis; assembly: GCA_034096865.1. Classification (NCBI taxonomy): domain Eukaryota; kingdom Metazoa; phylum Mollusca; class Gastropoda; order Cycloneritida; family Neritidae; genus Theodoxus; species Theodoxus fluviatilis. The sequence goes on along the minus strand of JAWQFJ010026565.1, from coordinate 2,533 downwards.
GAGAGGGCATCCGGAACTCCAATTGCTCGGGGACAGGGGACGGTCACGAGCCCGAACCTGAGAGCAAAGAGTTTTGCGGGCAACGAGCCCCGCAGGCTCTGGCTGACGCTATCTCAGGACGAGAGGCGGCAACATCGAGAGGCCAGGACTGCACAGCGTCGCGAGAGGCGTTTGGCGAGGAAGGTGGAGGCTTCCTCAGCGGCCGCATCATCAGGAGCTGCGAGCTCTGGGAGGGAGGAAACCCCCATGGAGATCGCGGTCGCGGATAGCCCCAACCATCTGCGGGAACCAACGACTCGGGGCGACGGGCATGAGACTCCTGAGGCTCCAGGCACCAAGGCAGGGGGGGAAGGAACCCCCCAAGGGAGTCAGGAGGAGCCCTTGGAGTCGCCGGCTGGGAAGGAGGAACCCCAGAGGATTCTGGGTACCTCGGCGGACCAGCCAGACCTTCAGAATCCTTCTAAGTTCTCGGCTAAAGGGGGGGAGTACCCCGGGACAGCCATGATTCCAACGTAGACGAGATTCCAGGGGATGAGGCCCTGATGGAGATAGCTCAGGCAGGGGGCGTGAGTTCGCCTTCTCGGGTCGAGGTCCGGACTCAATAGGGAGAGGAAAGTGCTCCCGGGAAAGAGTAGAGACCTTCGTACGCGGAGATGGCGTCACGTCCGGCGCTGCCTGGGCAGATTCCTAAAGGGGTGACGGAGTCGCGGAGGAAACTCCCGGCAGTTGCCTCCCCTTAAGTGCTCCCCTTATGTCTCCTTCTGTATGGGGATGTCCGCGTTGGGGAATGTCAGTGAGGGGCATGGAGCCGCTCTTTTGGCTATGCCCGGAGACGAACTCCTTCTGGAGTCGGACAGCCCCATCCAGGGGAGGCAGGGGAAACTCAGGTCTGCGGGTTGCAGCAAGTCTTAAGGTGCGAAAAAGACCTGGGTGCTGCAGCAGACCCCGGAGGGTGCACGCCGGCTTTCCAAGGTCCAGCAGGCCAGCGTGCCCCTAGATTCTCAGGCGAGCAGGATAGGTAGATGCAAGGTGAAGGGCAGTGGGACCCTGCTTAGTCTCCCGTGGAGACGGGACCTCACCTTGCCCAAAATCGAGGGTCGGGAAAACCTTTTCTTGCATTTCCAATTGTACGCGGCTGTTTACTCTAGGGAGGTAGATGGGTATACCTGCTTGCCTTGTTCCCTAGAAGATGTGTCGACCTTATCCTGTTGTTTTCTGTATACTGGGTTAATTTTGTTCTTTTGGTTTTTGCACATTGTCATTTTTACACTCTCTTGTTCTCGGGGCGTGGGGCACATCTGGGTCTAGGAAGGGCAGCGGAACGGGATGACAGAGCGGCCGGGTTGCACTCTTCCCAGTGGGGGGGATTTATTTTTGACGGGGGAGAGTGTGGTAGGGAGTCCGGAGTGATCTCCCTGAGGCCGCGAGGTCACGTGGTATCGTTCACTGCCGGGGTATTTAAGTATGGGTCAAGCGGTCAGTCTTCCTTCTATCCGGCGACCAGAGGCTTGAGAGGGCACGAGAGGCCAGAGAGGAGAGCGAGAGAGAGAGCAAAGGCGAGAGAGACAGTTGGGCGAGCAGAGAGAGATCGAGACGGACAGGAGCGCATCCACGGCCACTGGATCCAGGTAAGCGCACCATGCTTTCTGTCTCTGTATTGTAACCGTTACCGTGTAAGCATGATTACTCGACCGAGTGCTCGCCGGTGCCATGCGGGCCGAGCATGGCACCACCAGGCTAGCAGACAGCCTCGCGGTGCCTAATGGCGAGAGTCGGTGTGACTCGGGTGCCTGCCATTGCCAGGGGTTAGCCCACCGACACTAGCTCTACAGGCGGATTTCCCCTCCCTTCCCAGGTCGCGTGAACGAACTCTTAGCAGAACCTGCGTGCCTTCGGTCATGGCCATGCGCCTGTCTTATACTCGCGCACAGAGTGGCATTGCCCAGTAATGGCGGATAATGGCCACCAAAATGGGCGAAGGCGGTTCCTACCAAAATATGACCCAAGCTATCCTCAGATTTCTGTCATGGAATGTAGATGGACTCTTAACTAAATTTGAGGATCCAGACTTTCCGTCGTACTTGCAGAGTTTTTCTTTTGTTTGTCTGTGCGAAACCTTTGTTGATACAATTGATATGTCTAGAGATTTTCATGATTTTGTGGTTCACATTCTGCCTGCTAAAAAATTGTCAATACGTGGTCGGAGATCAGGTGGTATTATCTGCCTTATACATAACAGTGTCAGTAAATATTTTCTGCGTTTGGAGTGCAGATATGATATCATGGTTTTCAAGATAAGCAAAGTTTTGTTCAATTTAGATAGAGATATTCTGATGTTCAACGTCTATGTGCCACCTGCAGGCTCACCTTACTATGGTCTTAGTGAAGATGCAAATGGTATTGATGCCTTGAACAGATGCATTTCTGAGATGTTGGCAGTACATGGTAATGTTGGAATAATTCTATGTGGAGATTTTAATGCCAGAACAGGAACTAGAGCAAGCAACAACAACGGTGATTTGGGTGATATGAG
>JAWQFJ010026564.1:35000-38546 GCA_034096865.1 Theodoxus fluviatilis | reverse complement strand
TAGCCACGACCAATCGGACGGCTGGCACCGTGTGGTGGTCCAAATCTGGGCAAGATGGGAGCCCCTGCAAAAAAGGAAGGACGGGGAAGTGAACCGGGGGCGAAGGGATGGAAGCCGGTGGGGTGCCAGACAAAAGGACTCGAAAAGTATGTTTGGATTTACCCATGTTGCAAGACCAAGGTGCAGGAAACTCAGGGATCCTCCATGGAATGAATGTTACAAGGCGCAAAAACAGAGAGACTCGAGAGCGCCCTGCAAAGAGAAATGCCACGACCAGCATTAAAATTAAAATTTCCAAATGGGATAACCCCAGCGAAAACATTCTTTGTCTTAATAATCAAATCTTCTTCCTCCCTTACTCCTCCAGCAGAGATGAAGGCAAGAGAAGGGTGCGGGAGGGTGGAGGAGGGGAGTGAAGGAGGGGGGAGGACGGTAGAGGAGGAGGGGGGGGGGGGGGCAGGGGGGAAGTGGGGACGGCGAGGGGGGAGGGAAGGGACGGGGGGTGGCCAGGGAGGGGGGGACGGGACGGTATATTGTAAAACCACCCAAATTAATATGAAATGAAAACAAAATTAAAGGAACTGGGATGAAAAAACCTCCACTAGCCTCCTACCGGCCATACAACTCAAATAATCCTCTGCCACTACCAAATTAGATAACTCCCACGCACTGCAACCCAGATAGCCGAAAAGACCCCGGAGCTACGCGACATCATCAATAATGGTGGTGCGATTAAAAAGATAAGAAGGGAGGCAGGGTCGATGGACTGAATAAAATTATACCCGCTTTTTATTCACTGATTGTTCAAATTGGATGTGTGCATCCGAAGGCATGCTCAGAGGAGCGCGGCACCTTATATTCAGGTTAAAGTCATAGTTAGCAAAGTTGGTATATAATGGTCTGATGAACTTTTTGACTATTTAATGTGTAAGAAATACATAAAGTGGTGTGAATGTTCGGATTAATCAAGCCTGGCTCTTTCGACTGATGATAGATATTCCAATGGTAGTTGGCAGGTATGTTGCCCTGCTTGTTGAATCTAACGGAGAGGGATTTTATCAATCTCTGTAAGGGTTCCTTCGTCTGTTGTTCATGAGTCTTACTGCGTGAAGTCCACGCTTTACGCCACACCGGAAGAACGGGCCCTCCACATTACCTCACGATACCCCACTCCAGTCAAGCCTATGGCAGGATGAATGTCCCACTCGAACAGAAAAAACCTCAACCCCCGCTACACTAAAGTCGCAATGTGTTTTGGTTCCAAAAGTTTAACTCTTCAGTAGGAAAAAAACACAAAAAAAAAGAAACAAAACATACAAAACAAACCTCCCTACAACCACAAAATAATTTTAGCTTTTTGTCCATATTTATCCTTTGTGAGGGATCACTTTTAAATATATCTTGTACCGGCGCGAACGAATAGGAGAGAGGTTAGAGTCTTCGACCCTCCTATCCAAACGGATGAATCTAACACTTTAGGCCATTGTGAGCTAAATGGACAGGAATCTGTCTTCGTCCCCTAAGGAAGGGTGGGCTACGCTTTTTCTTTTTTTTTCTAAAAGAACAAATTGCGCTCCCACGAAGCGAGGCTAGATGGGCAAAGGGTTTATCGTACAGAAATTACGGTTAGAAAACAAAGTAAAACATATGTCTTTGAAGACACAGGGAAAATACTGACTGTAAGATTATACATCGCGCGACGTTTTGTTTATTTCCTGGTTATGTGCCGAAATTCATGTGAAGGCACAACTTTTTTTAAATATTTCTCTTTATTTATATATTTGGTATTTCTTTATTTTGGGGGTAGGGGGGAGGGGGGGATTTTTGCATGTACAAATTTCGAGCTCTTCATCTCATTACCCTAAACCATATTTGCATGCCTCACAATATTTCGTCCCAACAGGATCCACGATGCCCAAAGACTGGATTGTAGTGATACTATCAATTGTTTTAGAACGTGTCGGGGACAGAACAATACGTTTGCTGTGTAATCATTTTGAAGTAAAATAGCCTCACATGCGAGTTCCATGCTACCTTCAGATATCAATGCCCGAAATGCACAGAACACACGGAGTTGACCCTCTGACCGCGCTGCTGACCATTATCGCCCCAAAAACCACAAACCGGCAACGACCACAGAGACCTCGCAACAGTTTTCTCTGTCCTGCATAGACTTGTCGCGTTTCGACCAGGCGCGAGGGCGGGGTGATGCAATTTCCTCTATCAAGCGTTCTAATGGTCATTGAGCCCACGACAGATAATTGGGTTTTTGTCTTAATGGCCTTATCCCCGGCTGGACGAACAACAGCTACTGCGCGGGGGTTAGAGACGGAGACCTCGCCTCCGGAATTGGTTTGATGACACTTTTCGCTCCCCCCACTTTTCCCATTCCTTTCCCCCGCGCCCCCAATCCGGGGCCCTTAATGAAAAGCGAACGGCAGCGCCTGATATTTGAAGACCTGCTGGCGGCTGGGAGGGCGCGGGAGCGTGTGGTGTCGCGTCCAGGTTGCATGCATGGAAATGAGCGCGCGACCTCATTACCATAGGCTGTCATGTTGATTCGGGCCAATGGGCTAACCCCTTTTTGGCCGCCCGATGCTGCATGGCCGTGGACGCCCGGCTTGGGGCCCTGGCCCCAGTCTTTATTGATGAATTGATTTACCAGTGTGGAGCACGGGGGGTCCCTGGGCCCGCCGGCATTTGTTGAGTGCATTGAGGCCTGGAACCCCGGCCATTTTGGTCCGCCAGAGACACGACAACGAGGCCCCTAAGGCCGCGTGTCGAAGCCGGCAGGTCGCGGCGTGGAGCATTGATGAGTGGGGATACCATACAGGTTATCACAAACCATCCCTGGCCCCTGGCTTCATCGGCAGTCCCCCCCCGCCCTTCCACTTCCCCTGACACTTCCCCTACCCCACCCCCCCCCCCCCGGATCTGTCACGGTAAACTATCTCTCCTACGTCTCCAACCGCTTCCTTGCTGTTCCCGATCCCCACGCCCCCCCCCCCCCCCCCCCCCCCCCCCCCCAAAAACCACGTCACCCCGAATTTTCTATCCGTCCCTCATGCCTTTTCTCTCACGTCATGGTTGTTCTATCCCAGTATTCCTTTCCCCACCCTCAGCTCAACTTTCCTCTCCCTCCCCCCCAGCCTCCCTCCTCTCAGCCTCTTCGAGACTCTCCTCCTCACAACCTCAACACCAACCCAACCCCTGTGTAAACCCCCTCCCCCCCTTCCATTGATCCCCCTCCCCCCTTACCGGCCCGTCCTCCTTTCCATCACTACTCTACCACGCTCTTGTCTCTATAACTCATCTGCTGATGCACCTCCGCGCCAAGAGAAGGCTGAGTCACCCTGGCCGGGAAGGATTCCATCACACAAGTTTGAGAAATTGGAAAAGGCTATCAGCGGAGGAGGGGGGCCTACCAAACCGTGTAATCTCCTTCCTCCTCTCTTTTTTCCTTTCCCCAAACTGCATGCGGCTTGATCAACACTGAGGCCAATCCCGGGGACGATTGTCTATGATTACACGCAAGTTTGCCTTATA
>JAWQFJ010026564.1:0-30000 GCA_034096865.1 Theodoxus fluviatilis | reverse complement strand
CTCCCCTCTCTCTCTCTCTCTCTCTCTCTCTCCTCTCCCCCGCCCCTCTCTCCCCCTCTCGTATCCTCCTGTTTTCCTTGCTTCACCCCCGGTCCCCCTTGCCTCTCCCCCTTCCTCCCCCCCCCCCCCCTGTGTTTTCCCCCCATCCCACCTCTTCCCTCTTTCTTCTTTCCTCTTCTTTCCCCTTCTTTCTCCGGACCCCCTCCCTCCCCCTCCCCCATTCACCCCTCTGCCTCACTCCACCGTCGTATTTGGGGGGGGGGGGAGGGGAAGGGGTAGTATAAGTGCCCTTATACTGCCCTGACCCAGACGGTTTATTTGCGAGGCAAGCTGCACAACGTCTTCCTGCTGCTTTCTGAGGAAATGACAAAGGCACCCTTCATTTCTAAAACCCGCGGTCTCAGCCCGTCTGTCTGCTCGTGTTCATATCTGCACTTGCTGACGCATGTCTATAAGTCGAAGACCAGTTTTGGAAGATGGAGGACAGGAGAAGAAAGTGACAGACTTAATACGAGGGTCAAGAAGCGACGGACTCTGGAAGAGAGATGGTCAACTACACAACACGGTAGCCTCTTTGGCTGCTAGGGGCTGCCCCTGGCTGAGTTTGTGGAGCAGGCCCCTAAAGCCCACAGCCAGGGGCTGCAGGGGATTGGGGTGGGTGGAAGCGTGGGGTATCGAACGGATTAGGTCGTACGTTACTCTTCAAAGAAGCACGTGCACATACACAGACACACGCACAGACACACAGAAGACGCAAATCACAAACACGTGGGCAGCAATGCAGATTCAAACGAAGACAAACAAGCATACAAGAAGGTGATCAGTCAAGCAATGACTGAAAGCGAACTTAGGAATTAATCCTCGTCGAAGCCTGAATTCTCAATCTTCCTTCCCCTCTCTCTACTCCTCCCTCCGCCGAGAAACTTAACGACGCTCACGAGACGCTTTAGTTGGCTCAATAAAAATTTACGGCTCTTGCCCTCAACAATGTTCGGCATTACCAAACTTCACGCAGCACTATCTCACTCGGGCAAACAATTTTAGAGAAAAACGAAGACGAACGGCGGAACAAATTCCCCAAGACAGAAGAACTCCAAGAACAGCCAAACCTCGCGGGACGGCCCCGAACTCCCGAACACCAGCCCTCATTTCCTTCCAACTTCCTATGTACCCCTCCTCCCCCTCCATTTCCACCCTCTAACCTCCATCCCTTCTTCTTCTATCTTCCCTCTCCTCTCCCACCTCTCCCCTTCCTTGCTTCCCTATTCTTCCTCGTTCCTTCCATACCCTATTTTTTCCTCTCTCACATTCCCTTGCATCCCATTCGTGGCTATTACGTCCTCCTCCCTCCCCTCTAGCTTCACCCTCTCTCTAATCCTTCTTCTTTCCCCTCCCTCTTCCCCCTCTACCCCCGTCATTTTTACCCTGCCTCCCTGTTTCTCCCTCGTCCCTCCCCTCCCCTCTTTTTTCGTCACTTTCCTTCTTAGAATATCTCCCGTGGGATTTGCCTTTCTACCTCTTCCTCCCTTCCCTCTAGTTCCATCCTCTCTTTCTTCCCCCTCTTCTTACTCCTCTCTCTTCCCCCTCTTTTTACTCCTCTCTCTTCCCCCTCTTTTTACTCCTCTCTCTTCCCCCTCTTCTTACTCCTCTCTCTTCCCCCTCTTCTTACTCCTCTCTCTTCCCCCTCCTCTTACTCCTCTCTCTCCCCCATCTTCTTACTCCTCTCTCTTCCCCCTCCTCTTACTCCTCTCTCTCCCCCATCTTCTTACTCCTCTCTCTTCCCCCTGTTCTTACTCCTCTCTCTCCCCCCTCCTCTTACTCCTCTCTCTTCACCCTCTTCTTACTCCTCTCTCTTCACCCTCCTCTTACTCCTCCCTCTTCCCTTCTCTGTCTTCCTGTTCTCCCTCGTCCCTCCCCCACCCTCCTTTTTCATGTCTGTCCTCCCCCAGCGCACCTCCCATGGGGTTTGTGTTTCGCGGCCTATTGGCACCCATGATGTACGGGCTGCGCTGCGCTCTGATACAGCTGCTGGGGCGTTTTCAGGTTGCCTTCAGCTTGGTGGTGGTCGCTTCACGATTGGTGTCACTGTCCGTACACTACACATAGACAGCCACAGCGAGGAGGAAAGAAGGAAAAGGCGAAGCTGGGTTCCGACTGTGCACGGATGGCATTGAAAAGTAAACGCATCATGAGGAGCGAGTCTCCTAGAGGGAAACTGTTCCCCATACATCACGGCGTGTGGGGGAAATCACCGTCTTTCGAGTCCTGAAAATAAGCTGATGACCCGTTATTCCTGCAGATTGGCTTCTCATGAGGTCTAAGCATTTTTCTAACAAGGCTGCTGTGAATGAAAATCAGCTCGTCCGGATTAGAAATAAGAAGGAGCTAGAACCGGATGAGCAGGCGACTACAGGTAAAAACTTACTTCTTGAGTGATGCAATGTCCCTCCAGCATCGGAGATCACTTCCGGAGGATTAGTCAAATGCTGCATGGGACGTGCGAAAATGTACAGCCTCAGATGCATACGTGAAGACAGAATAGAATGATGCACTCTCAAGTACCGACCCCATCTTGGAACATTTGTCTGTAAAGAGAAACTATTAGCAGCAGGGCGAGCGAAAGGAGGAGAAAAATGGCGAAACAAGCCTCCGTGGCAGCCGAACAAGCAGACTGCATACGTTTTCTGGCTTCAGGTCTTTTCCTAGTTCTCTCCGGCTGACTCCTCTTCGAGTGCAATTAGCCGCGAAACAGAAAAACGAACGAATGACCTGAGCATATGGGTCCATGAAAGTAGAGACCGTATAGCAAGTGAAGAGTGTTTCCTCGCAAATTCTGCTTCACCTGAAGTCCCGTGATCGCTGCTAGAAACTCAGCATCCGCCGCGCGACAGAGCAGAAGAAATATAGAGGAAAATTCTGCTTCTCTGAAGACTCCAAAACTCTTATGCACTTCCCACCCTGACCAGCTCCACATACAGGGATCTGTGTGGTCTCCACTGCCTTAGATGAAGAGAACACTCGACATTGCGCAGTTCAGCAGAGTGACGAGCCAAGCGTTCAGAAAACGTATGCCTTCCCATCATGCATGTTTGCCTACGCACACCTTCCCACCAAAGCCAACCATGAATCGCTGCAGGAGAGGGAGTCGCTACCGATGTTGCAGGCAGAGAAGTCGCGTTCACACAGGGGAAGCCAAACAGCAGAGGGCAAGGGGGGAAACCTTGGCTAAGGATGCGAGATGGAAAGTCAATCAAGGGGAAAACGTTTGCGCTGCGCAGTTGTTTCCTCGCTGCACCATTACCCAGCTAAAGATGCTCTGCGAAAACAATCGCGAAGCTGTGTGAGGAAGTGTTTAGCGCCGCAACAAGCGCAAAGAATGAGACGCTAAAGAGAAATGAGAAAACAAAGAGTAAAGCTGCCCTACATAAGCTGTTGGTCTCCCAACCATCTGGATTTGCAGAGATGCAAGCAAATGACAGTATATTCACGACTTCCGCAGTTAGAAACCGAATCGAAGGGTTAGGAAAATAGTCACTAGTCGAATTTAGAAGGTCCGGCTGGGCACTTCGTAATAATCTATGAATATAATGTACTTTTGAATTTATCATGTTGGCTCTAGCCCTTTAAGTGCCACGGACCTTTTGACAACCTTTTGACTCACCGTTAGATTGCAATTATACTGTCGAGCGTCTCTCTCTCTCTCTCTCTCTCTCTCTCTCTCTCTCTCTCTCTCCCTCTCTCTCTCCCTCTCTCTCTCTCTCTCTCTCTCTCTCTCTCTCTCTCTCTCTCTCTCTCTCTCTCTCTCTCTCTCTCTCTCTCTCTCTCCAAGGCGCCCCAAAGGAATTAGTAGAACAGCTTATCCTGTGATGCAAAAGTATGTGGAAGCATCACATGTGCAAGTCTTTTCGTTCTCAGAACTGACAAACTTCCCTGTGGAAGTTCCTACCAATTTAAATTTAAAACAAATGTATGGAGGAAAATTACAAGCGCTCTTTATGTCAAGCTGAAGTGTGACAGCAGAATGTCTGACTTTATCAAATACAGGGACTGCCCTATAAGATCCATAGCTTTGACTTGAAAAAGCGGTTGTAAACCTCAAGTAAATGTTAGTATAAAGCTCATTTCGTTTGGGGAACACCTGCAACCTGCCTGAAGTAGAATAACAATCGATTACCAGCCAACCCCTAACGTCGCTGCAGAACACATTGGCTCGGAAATACAATGCCTGCCTTCATTACTGGGAGACTGGAATTATCTACCTCAACAAAGGAACCGCAGGAAGAGACGAAGCAAACATTCACGCCCGATCAGATTCTCTTTGAAAGCTGGAGAAAACAGGAAAGGAGAGAGACAGTGAAGGAACAGCGGCCGGGCACAAGAACAGAACCGACGTCGCAGCTCATTCCTGCCACTTCCTTCTCCCCCACGCCCGGGGCTCCCTTGTATCTCAATATGGCGTAAATTCAATTACCCCTATTACGCTGAAAAACCTCTCTCCATCACAGTCGGATGCCCTCCGGCCGTTTTGATAGGCAGACCGCTGGCTTTCATCACGATCATTTGCAGTGGTTGTTGTGCACAGCGACCAAACACGCCAGCCGGCAAGCCTCGGAGGGGAACCCCAGGCAGAGGAGACGGAGGCGGACGTGGACCTCCCGCATCATCCAAACATGGCTCTTCTCGATAAGGAGGACCATCGAATCAAAGGGGCAGGGGACCCCCGACCACTTGAAGTTACAAGCAGAGTCCCTGGCCCATACCGACACTATGATATCAACTGTCTGGCCTGAGCGAAGCCACCACTTCTGCAATCAGCGGGCGGGTGACTTCCCCGACAAAGTTGGAGTGGAGAGGACTGCACGGAAGAGGGCGGAGGCCTTGTTTAGAGTGGCTTGTTTTAAATGCGATTCACGACTGGTGATACAAGAGAGGGAGGGAGGGAGAAGAGAGAGAGAGAGAGAGAGAGAGAGAGAGAGAGAGAGAGAGAAAGACAGACAGACAGACACATACACATGTAGACAGACAGACAGACACACACACACACACAGTCATACACGAACACACACAGACATACACGAACTCTCTCTCTCTCACACACACACACACATACACATTCACACACACACACACACATACACACACACAGCCCAACAGAACGACAGACAGACAAGCATACAGACAAACAGACACACACGCACACACACACGCGCGTACACACGAGCACACACACACACACACACATACACACGCATACACTCTCTCTCTCTATCTCTCTCTCTCTCTCTCTCTCTCTCTCTCTCTCTCTCTCACACACACACACACATACACACACACACATACACACACATACGCACACCCACACACATACATACGCACGCACGCACTCTCTCTCTCTCTCTCTCTCTCTCTCTCTCTCTCTCTCTCTCTCTCTCTCTCTCACAAACACACGTATATACATACACACAGACGGAACGGCTGACGCGCGAGGCAGAGAAGATGCGAAAACAAGAGGAGGAGACAAATTAGACAGGCCGCAATTGAATATTGCACACAAGCGGCAAAAATAACAGCCCCCACCACGTGTCCGTTCCATAAACTATTATCTAAAATGTTGTTCTTCGCCTCAAAACCTCAAGATGTGACAAAGCGAAAACAAGGACGCGCTTATTTTCTCAGAGCACAAATCGACAAAAATCGGAGCTGGCTTTTCCAGACGAGTAGAAAACCGGGCCAAAGCAAATAGCAGTTCGACAGCAAAACTCAGGTGGCAAAGAGGGGAAGACAGCGATGCTGAAAGTTTTAGACCCTGCAAAATAAACAGATGAGCACGGCTGAATCCGCGAGGACGGACGAGAGGAAGGTGACTCCTGGAGGCTGACAAGGCGAGAAGTGACGGGGAATTTTCAACAACAATCGCTCGGGAAAACATTCCGGAAAAAGCTGCGGCAATGCAACAGAACACAATACAGATAATGGCGAAACGATACAGGGCGGACGGGGAGAAGCTGCAGAGCTGGCTTCCGTCCACGAGATAAAGCCGGCGAAGACAGACTCGGGACAGAGCAGCTCCCTGGCAGAAAGGCAAGAAAATCTCCTTACGATTAGCTCCTCATCCAGGGTCAGAGAGGTGACAGCGAGAGACGGTACCGGCTCTGCTAGGATAAAGCAAGAGGCCGCATTTCACAAACCGAATATCGGAGGGAGAGAGCCCGCAAAAAAAACATCGAGGCCTGAGATCTGCTCCTGTAGAGAATTGCAAGAGAAGAACACGGTAATGTCAATGATTGTAGGCTATCGTTCTCCATCAGGTAACCCTCACTCGCCAATGTCGAACAAGTCTCATTGTCGCCGATGCAGATGTGGGAGGAAAAAATACACGAAGAAAAACAAGGTAAAAATCATAATAACGCTAGCGACGGAGAGTCCCTGCCTTATCACCTGGGAATCGCGACAGGGCAATTCGCCTCCATTGCCGGACAGATTACACCGAGTTGTGTTTGTGTACTCAGCCCACATGGCCTGCGAATGAAGTACACTTCTTCCAACAGGCAGAGTCCTGTGTTTTGTAGGGTCGCACCACCGCCACTCTGCATGAGGCCTTTTTGTCATGACCTGAACCTTCCTGAAGAAATGGACTAAAAGGTCGGACGGCACCGTTAGCCCTAGGAGACCACTGATGTCGCCGAGAACAAACAAGCACTAGCGTTGTAATGGGGCCGAAAAAGCATCCTTACGACGTCATCTGGCCGAGAGCCTCTGGTAAGTATTTTCTCAATACTGCACCGCAGGGACCACCTTCCGCGCAGATGGCGGGCCAGAAAGTGTGGGAGTCGTCCCCCTCCCTTTTCGAAGGTCTGCGACAAGTACTTTTCTGCCCTGATGATATTTCTGTGAAACCTGATACCACCCCTGTCGTGGCTCTCGCGAGAGCGATTCAGCTGCGGAGCCAAACAGACAACTGTGTGTCAAAGATCTAAGGGTCTTTCTGCGTTCCTCTCGCCTCTTTGTCCTGGGAACCCCGCACCCTCCCTACCCCAGAAGAGCTGGAGGGCGAAGCAAACAGCGATGGCAGGTCCAGCTCCAGAGCGGGGTCACCCAGTGCAGACCCCTTTGTGTGCAGCACTGGCTGCACCCTTGGAGACATCAAGTGTCCCGACACTCAGGACACGCTAATGCAACGTGTTTGACTCCGCCAAAACGGAGCTTTTTGCCTCTCTTGTGCAGCAGGGTTCTCAAGGCTTTCTCTGCTCTTTCTCTCTGCGTCTTTTGTGCTCTCTGCCCACTCTTCATTTTTTCAAGGTTTCCCCCAGCTTTCCATTCGCCTGCTCCTCTTTTCTTCTCTTTCCACTCTCGGATTCCTTGCTTAGGAAAGTGCAGAGTTAATGTGAAAGCTAATAAATCCCCGTTTGGAGCTGCCATCTTCTCAATGCAATGCCCCATGGGGCACTTTCAAACTTCGCTCCCAAAAGCAAACACCTCTACGACAAAGTCAACATTATCAGCAATCGCAATTGCGTCATTGTTCAGACGTCGTAGTGGAGCACATCTGACAGACGGACTTTCGTTACGGCACAAATGACCTTGAAACGCCAGAACACATTCGGGAACTCACGGTCAATTACAACGGCAAGACACATTTGCAGAGCTCTGCCAAATGAAGATGAGAAGAATCAAGTGAAATCAGAAAAAAACATACATGGTTACACAGTATTCGCAGTTCCCGCAAGCACCAGATCAGTAGAAGCACAATGACTCGACAAGGGTTGTAATAGCAGTTAGGGTTACAAGAAGCATAGATACCAAAGACAAAAAGAAAACGAAATAAAATAATGATACCAAGCATGCACATGAAAGCACGCACACACGCACTTACGGGTGCAAACACACCCGCATGCCCGCTAACACGCACACCCAAATACCACGTTCATGCGCACGCGCGCACGCACGCACACACACACACACACACACACACACACACACACTTACACATTTACATACTGACGCAATAGTAGAATAAATGAAATATGAAAACATTAAACTCACAACCTTCTCCGCCTCCATCAAAACAACATCACAACATACATCACAAAAATGACGGCGGCAACAGCAATAACAGCTTCAACTGCAATGACCATTCTATGATCAACCGAAACAGTAGGACGACTACGACGACAATAATGATGTTGGTAGCGGCGGCGGCAGCAGAAGTAGTGGCAAAAGTCATGAAGACAATACCGACAACAACATCCACTCTACGATCAACGTAACTAATACGACGACGACAGTATCAACTGCAGGACCAGCAACAGGCATGACGACAACAACACCAACCACGTCATCACCACAACCAACCGCTCTATGACCACGACTATTAGCAGCATACAACAACTACAGCAGTAGCAGGATCAACAACGACGACGAAGACAATGACCACGACAACGACGAGGACGACGAGGACAGTGACACGAACCACAGGAGAAAGCTAATAAGGCGGCCTACCAGGGTTCTCCGCGTCGGGAATCGCCATCTGGAGGTCGCGAGTTGGGGCGAAGCGCGAGGCTGCCGACAAGAAGGAACCCTGCTTGCGCTTGGCTGCCTCCGAGCGTGGCTTGGCATGGTCCACGTGGACCTGGGACTTGTCGTAGGACTTGACCACGTCGTAGGAGCCGGGAGGAGGGATCTCCTGCAAGAGAGAGAGAGAAATAATTTGGGGTAAAGTGTGGATTTTCGTGTTTAAAAAATGCACAAGTACGTCTGGAGCTTCATCATATAAAAAAATAGGACCCGTACACAAATATTTGTTTTTCGAATTAAGAATCGTCCGACCCCCCTCCCCCTCCCACCTGGCGTTCGTAGTTGAAGGAGGGAGGACTAAACAATTGCCAGAAAGTGACTTAACTGCAACACAGTCCTGCAGTAGGGGTCCCCTACAGGTTTTGTTTGCCCTGGGAAGAATCACGAGGCGAGACACGTGTCACATGTCACGCACCAAGCTCTAATCTTATGGAATCCAGAAGATAATTCCAAAACAGTTTCAAATACGTTAGCTTATAAAACGAGACTAGTAAGTTTACGCATAAATGGACATGACATTTAAACATGAAAGTATTAAGCAAATGTCAAAGACTTTAAGAACCCATAAACAGGAGTGTCATGGAATGAGTTCGTTTAAGAATGTCTGGTATACCACCTACGTGGTGAGTCAACTTTTCTGTCAAACCATCTATGCATACCGTCAGTAATGTATCTGTCCAAATTGCCGTTTTCAGTCCACTCCTTGATCAACCATTTATTCAGCCATTCACATAATCACTAAATGAAACATCCGCCTTCTATTCCACAGACCCATTACACATCCAGCGCAACGAACAGACGTAACCCATTCAGCAACGTAGAAATCTACCTCAGAGTGTTGGTTCAACCGGGATGAAATATGTGGAAATTTTTCTAACTCTTATAGTGTATTTCCATGCTAGAAAACTGTAAATGAAACGTAAAGTAGTATAAACAGAATGAAAATTACCAAAATAGTACATGGTCACTTTGAATGATGTTTCGCCCTCTTTGTTGAAAAACTCAACGGAGGAAACAAAGAAGAAGAGGAGAAACGACGGGAAAATTCTAAGATAACGTTAGGAGGCAGGGAAGGAAAGATGATAAATCTTGTCAGAGTGCACAGTGTTTGTTGTCTGCATGGAAAGAAGAACGATAAGCTCGTGCAGACGACGGGACAAGACATATGGGATGACACTCCCCTAAACCTCTACGCCGCCACCGGCTCCAACTCCTCCGCCTGCACTGTGCCTCTTTGCGGCTGTGGAGTAAATGTTGTGCAAGCACTTGGCCATGCATAGAGCCTCTTCAGCCCAGCTCTAGCACATACATGTAGGTCACCGGTCCTTTCAAAACGAGTCGCTCAGATACATTTGATGATTTTTAACACTTTTGTGTCATCATAAAGTACGTTAATGCTCTTCAAAATGATATTTAAAAACATTACCATGGTACGAGTAATGGATGCTGAGTTATGACAATCTGAATATATATCTACACCACCACCAAAAACAACTTTTATGAATGAAATGGCTTTCACAGTTTCAGCTACATTTTGCATTGCAACCCCCAACTTGTAAACAAGCTACATCAATGCAATTCGCCCAGAGCTAATTCTTACATACATCTCTCAACGGCCAATGAAAATGACCGGCTCATTTTTAAGAGAATCCACGTTCTGTATCCACACCAAATACATGTACTTGATCGATCTGTTTGCGAGTAATACAGAACCGATGTAAGGACTAGATGGGCGCTACGCATCAGACGAAGCTTTTTTCCACACCGAAATTGGCGAGCCTATCTGCATGAAAACGTTAGAAATATTCATTCAGCGGAAGGTATAATATCTGAAACTGTGAGTATACCTAGGTAATAATCAGATTTCGAAATCGAGCTAAATCTCAAAATCGCTGGTTACCTCCTTGGATGGATTTTTTACCGCCTGAATATGAACAAAGTATCCAAGCGACTCATTTTGGGTGCACCGGTAACATAATCTTCTCGATTCAACCACACACACAAACTTGAAGTAGATAATGTACTCAGCGGTGTTTATTTTCATCTCCACAGGCCATTGGAATACAACTCTTTTGTCCTTTGGCTATGATCTATTGGACTCGTGACCGGTTTGAATAATGACGAGAAAAGAACGACAGGCTAAAATGTTCGTTCATGAAAAAAATGTAATGTCTAGCAAAATATCCCTAAATGAGTTCTCCATTAACATGTTTCCGCTCAAATATTTGTTGTTTTTTCTTGAGAAAACCTCTCAGAAACTTTTTTTCCCATTGGGTAATGTGTTTCAAGACCATGTGGAATGCAATCTGTATTCACATTTGACACCGTAATGAATCACTCGTCACCTTTGACACAAACACTTTTATTGCTAAATATGTAGACGTAAGAACCCTCACACAAATCTAGGTTTCCTCCTCAGGCATCTCAAGATTTTCAGCCGGCATGCAGATATGATGATTTCTAATTTTGAAACAAGGGTTTTAGACGCATGATGGGCGGAAATGAATTATTCGCTAATTTAAAGATATTTGAGAAGAAAATAAATCAAGTTTAACGGCGTCCTCTCAGAGAGTTCCAGGGGCAGGTATTTTGAAACTAAACGCAATGAGGGGAAACATGAAAATGTGATCAGCGACGAGGATCCGGTAATTCCACGAGAGACCAGATGGAGCATCACAACAGTGATGCGCATAATGAGACGCGCTACAGCAACGTGCCTGAGAGGAACTGCTTGAAACAAGAGCCAGGGCTGGGCTGCTCCCTGATCAGAAGGCAGGCGGGCCGAACTTTGAAGTTAACGCCACTTACAAAACCTTACTGCGAGGAAGACCAGGTCAGCATGTCTGCAAATGAGCAGCACTGATGGGTTTTCTAAATTCAGACACTAGGCAAGGTGCACTGCCAAGTCGGAGACGAGAGCCGTGGAGTGGGGTGTGGGGAGGGGAGTCGGGGGGGTGGGGGTGTTAGGACGTTGGGAAAGTGGGATGTGGGATGTGGACTTGAACAACGCAGGCACTGACGCTAATGAAAAGACTACATATGCAGGGGTAGGCAAGGGAGAAAGAGAGAGACAGAATGGGCATGGCTCGATATGTGACGTGACGTTTGTGACGCAATGTCACGTCAGCAACATGGCAGCTCGGACGGGAAGCCACACCGGAAGCGCGGCGGCTCCAAGGTGAGGGGGAGAGTTCAGACCGCGAGCGGATGGAAAGCACTGTCGGAGCACCTGTGGACTGCGGTGCTGTCAGTCACGGCTTTTGAGCCTGGGTCCCTCTTTCAAGCCCCGCCCTCTGCCCGCCTATCTACCAGGTACGCCCCCTGTCCACAACGGCCCAGATAGATCACCGGAAACAAGGCTATTTGTCTCCCTTGAAAGCTGCCCCCGCGGCAGTGCGAGCAGGCAGGGGAGATAAAGTGGTGGCGCTGTATTTCAATCTGTAGCCTGACCGCCATTGCCGCCCCTCTCCTCCCGTCCCGCTCCTCCCCGCCTCTTGCCTCCCATTAGAAAGATAATAAACAGAGGGCGCGTTTGCGTTTTAGTTTGTCCAAATGCCTTCCGCTTTCCCTTGCGGTCCTCTCTGAATGAGCTGGTTGCACTCGACGTTGAACTGAACCACCTCGGACGAGAAGAAGTCTTGGCATTAACCTTTTGATTTATTTGGAAAAGTCGTACGGATCCGTGTCCCACTGACAGAGCTTCGGACCGCGGAGGTGAACTGACCTGACGCATTCATCGCGTCATAGGGAACAACACCACGGCAGTAATAGCCTGCAAATACCAAGCTATTGTAGAGACATTGATGATATAAGTTTCTCTAATAAATTAGATAGTGCATGTATTTCCACGGCAGTAATACGTGAACTCCTGTCATTGAACACGTATGCCAAAAAATCTCGTCGTCCAGACAAGTTCTAAATTTGTGTGTCCTGAGCTTCATAAAAAATGTTAACGCTTCATCACCTCTATCCCTCTGTGTGACTGAGAGTGTTGGTTAAACGTCTATGACGTGAAAACCCCCAAACCATAATATGTGCATTATAGATCACCAGCTCTTGGCAGCCTCATATCCAGTAGTCTCCTTTTTTGCATGAGTGCACTGTCAGCTCCTCAACCTCTACTCGTCTATTGAAACCTTGTCTTTTTGACAGGTGGATTTAGACGAGCAGCCTTTGGCGTTTGATCATGTGCGAGGCACCGTGCCGTGGTTCAATCCCTGGGACGGGGGACATCTGGATTCTTTCTTTCTTCATCACATCTGTACAACAAGCAAGATGGAGGGAATGCAACATCCAAATACTTCGGCGTCAAGGCTGGAAATGTCAGCGCTGAGTATGCAGAAGGGCGTCTGTGCTCCACCTATGCCGCACTGCGGGGGCGGAGAACGAGGCTCACAAGTCAGAGCCCAGAGAACACGGAGTCCAGGGCTGCGGCGCTAATGACGTCCACAACAGTGATTACAGGCCGCACCGTGCCCGGGACGCACTGAGCGAGGAAAGGACGTGGAGTGCAGGAGGGACACGGAGTAGAGGAACGAGAGACCAGAGACAGGGAGGGTCGAGAGGGATTTGGAATGGAGTCCTGAGGCGGTGTCATCTGTCGAAAAGAGGAGGGACGAATACATTAGCTTTCTGCATCGATGTAGTGACAGCAGGTAAAGGCTGAGTCCTGTGAATAGAGTGTTGTTTCTTTTTTCCAACATCATAACATTCAGTTATTGTGCAATAATTGAATATGATTATCTCTTTATGAAATCAACTTTTCTTGTCATGTTTTTCAAAACTCCTGCATTTTGGTCCAACGAATATTACTACTTTTTTTTTCAAATACAACCTACGTTAATAAATGAATGAAATCTTTCTTTGCACCGTGTCCATCATCAGTAAGGCTGTCCGGTAGATTTCTTTCTTTAAGTATAAACTCTCAAGCATTCACTCCCTGTCAGGTAGGTTCTCCAAGTTCTGCATCGGACCAACCTACGCCCTGGCAGCCCTCCGTACCTGATCACCCTGGGAGTCTTCCGTGCTTGCAGCAGTAAAGTCTGCTGCACTCGCTGTCTCGAGGATGGGCGGGAGCTTCAAAGATGGCTCTAGACATCATCATCATCAAGAGGCCCGCCCAGTTCCGCAAATGGACTGGGGCCATGAAGACGGGAGGGCCGATGCGAGGAGGGAATTTACTGCATGACATTAAGTCCGCAGATCCACCAAGCAAAAGAAGTGACATCCGACCTTTATGGAGGAGCCTGAGCGCGTTCAAAGGCATACACACAGAGGACAAAGAGCATAATGCAAAGGTCCCTACGGTAGACGTATGAAAGGCTCTACAGGATGAGTACTGGAATTAGCCATAGAAGCAGCAGCGGAAGGCCGGATTTCCCGCTCCAGTTCTGTGACGAATACGAACATTTGCGTCAGACTCTAGATTTGTTATGTATTAATAGGAACGAACGTGCCCACACTTGTTTTTCTTCGTGAAGATGTCCGAAGAAATGTGCTCCCTCTCTACACGGTGTACATGTATGAGCAGAAAATGAATGTCACCTCCATGACTCCAAGGGAATGCACAGGAAGCTTGGAAATCCCACGCACTGAAGTCGACACGGTAGAAACTTCGGGCTTCCCTCCAGAGAGTTTGGAGTCACAATACATAAAGTCTCAGCGTACGGTCTTCCTCGTCCAGTTTCAAAGTCTGACTTTCCATGCATTTCGTGCTCACTGCTACGTCGCTGCGTCAGCACCACTGCAAGGAACAATCGGTCTTGACTTTACCTTTGGCGATTTCCCCGCTGCTGAGCAAATTTTTCACTCTAATGGAAATCGTCCCCTTCAAGCCAGTGCACAACCAGCGAAACTGCTTCAAACAATCTTCAAAGCCATCAACTAACGGTGCGCACGATCGAAAGTATTTCGTATTACAACCACGGTAATCCGCACAGACATGCAATGCTCCGAAATGTTCTGAGAACAAGGTAGACATAGTTCCTGTGTTCAGGCAATGAAACAGAATACAAAATATTATTTCGAATGGTAACGTGACATACATGTATTCATCTTGAAAGCAAAATCTAAGCGTCTAGGAGAATATTTTCAAAATGCTCTTTATACACACACACACACGCACGCACGCACGCACGCACGCACGCACGCACACACACACACACACACACACACACACACACACACACCAAAAAAGACCTAAACATGAGGGCTTAAAAAAAGCTGTTTCAATTTACACAAAGTCAACGAGCAACGTGAAAAGTTGGGACCCCGTGAGACGAGAAAAATTCACGAGATGTCTTGGAAAAGGTTTAAAGGGCGAATTTTACTTTCACAGGAGCCGAGCAGACCCGACATAATGGCGCTATGAATTCTAAACGTCTGTACGTGACATCTAGGCAGCCAAACGTTTAATGTACACGTAAACAGACTTTTTCATCGCCAAGCTTCTAAAGTGGGCTTCTAAGGTGCAGCAATCAAAAAAGTGTTAATGCAACAGTTCATTAACATATTATTAACACAATATCATTTACATTTTGGAGAAATTCTCATTCTTATTGAGACCGACTCTGAATGTACACTTTCTTCCTCTTCACAATGTTTATAACTAACCTCAACGGCCATTGAGAATTATCATCCACCCAGCCAGCCCACTGCAGATTAGGGAGCACCGCGGGGCAGCCGGGCCTGTTGTCAGTGAGAGTGACCAGAAGGCCCAGCTGGCAGAGCTGGAAGGATCAACCTAAGAGCAGGCGGACAATCCATCCATCACGGACTCCAGCGACCCAAGCAGCAGGCCCAAGAGCAAGCACTAGACAATGGCCAGCAGTGGGAGGAACTCCCAGAAGACCTTAGTGGACAGGGACCACCACGGCCCTGCCCAACTGCCACTTTGGTCCAACAAGAGTGGACAGAGCTCGGACATAGGAGGGCCCTCACTGCAGAGGTCACGGACCAGAGTGGACACAGTGACCCCCAGCTGATAACAACGGTCGGAAGGAGACAGCCATGAGAACGTCTCCCAGCCGTACAGAGAATGGGCAAGGGGAGAATGCGATGGTCAGATAGGGCCGTGATGTCCCGGTACCGCGGGTCGTAGATTCCCATCCTTGACCATCCAGCCAACAGCGGCTCCAGGACAAAATGAGCCGGGGTTAACCGAAATTGAGGGCTCAACGGAGAAAAGGGCTGTTGTGGTCAAGGTGACTACAGGAATGATTTGCCTATCTGGGCTCCCTAGCTCCGATCCTCAAGCTGGCATGCGACCAATCACCAGGACAGCGGGACAGGGACAATGGCTCCCTTCAAGGGTCGTCGCTCTGTCCTAATTGCCGGGGGAAGGCTCTGCCGCAGTGATAGAGTGGGTAAACACACGAGCCAGCCCGCAACGGCCTGTCGAGAAAACAAGCTCAACCGCAAAAAAAATGGGAAGGAGTCCACAGAGGTTCAGCGGCAAAAGATTAAAGAGAGTCATCATTTTTTAAAACTGATTAAAACCACCTCTCCCCCACTCGTAAAATAAACTGTCCCTTCATTCGCTTCAAACCACCGTCAGCGTCTGAGCCGGATTTAGAAATAGTTTTACGCGGGGAAGTAAAATATTCATTAAAGGTTTCGCGTGCAAGGATCAAGTTATGAAAGTCGGAGGGAGGGGGTCGCACAAAGAGGGAACCAGAGAGCTTTAAAGTCACACACATAAACGTCCGCAACACGTCACAGTGGGTGCGTGTGTAATCCGAACACAGGCTGGGAAAATGGCGGGGAGTCGGGGTCCTCCTCAGGCACTTGAGAAGGGAAGAAGGAGCGTCAAAGAGGAGACGGTGGCCATATCATCAGAAGCCTCAGCGGGCGGCTGCATAGCACGGCAGAGAGAGCTGATCAAAGGCAGGCCGCATAATTCAATCAGCACAAACGCCGCTTAAAGTCACATATGACATTAATGGGCAACTCCAGCAAGGCAGGAGGCCCGCCCAGAACAAAGCGGGTCGCCATTACGGCGGGCAACACTGGGAAAACGTGAAGGTAGACGGGATGATCTCAAGGATGGGAGCGGAACCCGATTTTGTGGGGAGGAGGTGAAGCGGGTGTGGGGTGACGTTAATGGGGTGCAGGGGAGAGACGGTAGTCGCTACGGGTGGATGAGTGACCCAAACAGGTCTGTCTTGAAGGAGCAGACAAGGTATGTCAGACGTATGGGGTTCATAAGGGTCTGTAAGGTAAATGGCTACATATCCAGACAGACCGTGGGATGTGATGTCCAATTAAAATGTTTGCTGCGGTCAGGTGAGATGATAATGACAGAAAAGGAGATAACGATCATGAAGTGTGAAGCGTGCATGCGTGCAGGATGAAAGATACGAGACACATTAGGCTCGTGCACCGAGACAGGAAAAGAGCATCAAATAAAACAAGATCGCTAAGTCGAAGGTGTTAACCCTGAACAGCTGTCGGAGAAAGCAAGATAAAAGCGAATTTAGTAGAAGGAGAAAACGTATTCACTCATGTGGTGAATGTAACACGGTATGGTGATGTGTGTGTAGGGGTTGGGGTAGGAGTGGGGGGTATTGGGGAGGAGAACCGGATCAAGAGAAATAGTTGCAAAAGGAGGAGGAGACGAGGGAGCAAGGGGGGTGGGGTGGGGCTAGTCATGATGGAGTGGAGGGAAAACAGGAGAAAAGAGGGGGAAGAGAGGGACACTAAGGTCGGGAAAGACACAGAAAGGATGGAAGCAAAGGGGTTGAAGGGGGCAGGTGGGTATCTGTCGTGATGGGCAGATTGTGTGAGGACTTGACAGGTTGAGACACTGCGGCAAGCCAGGTGGAAGGGAGGGAGGTGCCACAGGTGCCACAGGTAGAGGGGACGGTCATTACGCGTCTAGGCCCTGACGCGAAATGGAGCGGATGTTGCCTGTTGGTTTGAATGAACAGCACGTGAAGCATGATTAGCACGTCACCACAGCTCGCATCGGCAATGCCAGTCACCTGGAAGACTCTCCTTCTCCGCCACTACGCTTTGAAGACTGGTCGCGTCCGTGTCATATCTACAGGATGCAGCGACGATGACTGTGGCGTCGACAGCGGTGATGACGACGATAACGATCGTCATGGCAGGGAGGCGGGCGACGCAGATGAAAAGAACAAAAGCGACGACACGAACGGCCGATGATGCCAGAGGCGCAGACATTTATAGAGGAGAAAGCCTGATTCCAGGTGGATAAAGTAATGACTTCATTCCTTCTTCCCCAAACGGCTTTCACCCAAACGCCCGCGGCATCAACGATGGTTATCTGCACACGCGTCGCTCGTCAAGCACCCATGAAGGTAAATGGGGGAGATAGAAAAATCTACCCATTCATCCCCGACGGAATTCCAGTGATCACTCACACGAAACCCATACATCAATTAGATCGTCCACCATTCCGAAATAGGTTTACAGGGCGGTTGACGGGCGTCCCTTTCTAAGCTAATACCCCGCTAATCCTTCTTTCCGTGGCCTCGAGTTGTGACCTTTTATCTCTGCCGCCGACTGGAGACTGGACTGGGTAGATCAGCGTGGCCAAGGGTCCACTTCCTCGGCCTGTTCCTGTCCTGACAGCAACCCATCTAGGGTTGGAACAGAGATGGAAGGGGAGAGAGACACACAGGCAGGTCTCCCGAATAATCGGATTCCGTCTACATGGAATCAGATTTCACCTATCATTCAGCACAGACAGCTAAAGTAGTGTGCGACTGAATGGGAGACATATGCATTCTCTCTCTCTCTCTCTCTCTCTCTCTCTCTCTCTAGCTTACTGCAATAGTATATGATGTCAATGCATTATTTCCCCTCACACCCACCTCACTTCAATCCTTCTACAAGCTTAGTTGCGGCAAACCCTATGCCATGGCGACTAAACACCACTGTATGCATCCCCACGAAGTATTTCCAGCAAGGATTCCCAATACTGCAGGCTTCGAAAAGGAAAGAGACAGACGAAAAGGAGGAGCGCAGCGATGAAGTCACAATCTGAACCATTTGGTGGTTCCTCCTTTGTGCGTATCTTAAGTTCCGAGTCTGTGGTCTGTCTGCTAGCACATGGCCGGGCTATTCCGGCAAGGCAGAGATAAGCTGCTTCAGTTGCACCTCTTTCCTGGGATTTTGATAAGCCAGGCATGTCTACCTTTAATTGACCCCACATAGCATTTCGTCTGCTTGGCTTTGTTTAGGATGCAGTCTCTATTTCTGGTGGTCGTTCAAGCTCATTAGGGCAAACTTTCATCACCACAAACTGGGTTTATGGTCGTGGAACTTGCGGTATCGCCAGTGTGCTTCATACTCAAAGCAGACTTTGCACTTTATACGCAAACCCCGTCATGGTTTCAAATTTCCATCAGCGAAGTATTTTCTGTATTTTATAGGAGCACCCGGGCTCAGAAATCCTAAAGCTTCCACTCTACATTCTGTCTGACAAGTCAACTTTTGGTTTATCGATTGACCAGTTATCTCCATGGTTCACTGAGAACAGCTGAAAAGAGCCCAAAAACTTACATCCAATAACATTGAACCCTGGAACCTTTCACACATGCAGATTAGGCAACAAAAACTACCCAATTGATCGTAAATACTCAGATCATAAACATTTGTAAAATAAAAAATATACAAATAATTTTTTTAGGCAAGCGTGGAAACCCGCTTCGAATCCCATACAACACCCCTTGAGTACTTCCTTTTCAGCGGAAATGGTCAGCCGCACGTCAATAATCTGGTTCAAGTTGAGGAACTGCCCCTGCCTCCTGCTGGCCTTCCAAGCAGTACATCAGGCGCGGCCAGGTTGGTAGGGGTCCTATCAGTCCCAATCAGAGACAGCTAATGGAAATGCCCCTCCCTGCCGAGCCAAGCAGAGAGTGATAAAGGGGAGAGAAATGGCCCAGGGCCCCTTGCCTAGCCCAGCCAGTGTGTGGTCAATCTCCTCCACTCCCCCTTCGCCCAGCAGTCAGCCCAGCACCAGATGGACCAGGGGACTCGGTTAACCCAACGGCCCGCCCCTGTCTCTCACCGAAACAGTTACTGAATTAAGACTCATTTAGACACTGCTGATGTCTTTTGAATGGGCGGTGGAGGAGATAAACCAGGAAGGTGTGGGGCGGCTCCTTCAACTGCCAGCCACCCCCATGGCCCAGCAGGACAAGACAGGAATGGAGGAGAGGGAGGGAGAAGGACTTGACCCCCAGAGTTCCTATGAATAAATTACCCTTCCTCTAGTAATTGGAACTGTCTGGATGTGTTTTAGACGAGCGTGACTTGAGATAGCCCAGCAGGAGCCAGGTTCAATCTTCCCTCCCCCAACACAAGGACCGCAGAAGACCTTCTGCCAGCTGGACGGCTGGACGCGGTTAAGTTGGCACTCGACTTCAGGATTAGCATGGCCGCACTCCATGAATTTCCCTGCCTTGACTGACAAGTGAAATAATTCACTTGGCAAGCAGTCAATCTCTGCTCAGTGGCAACAGGAGGGGATTGCCTGGTACCAGATGGGGACCCTGTCCACTGCATGATGCCGCTTTGTTCCCACTTGATTCGAGAGATTGAGCGTGTCCTACTTCGATGGATGGCCATAGCGCAACGGCAGATAAAAGTCTGACTGCAAAGTGTAATGGTGTGAACAGTGCTAATAGTCAGCACGTCATTGCGGATACTCCACGGTAAAGTCCGATGTTTCGCGTAAGATTCATCGTTACTCAAGGGCTTTACAAACTTAATACTGTTTTCCCTCGGTGGATTTATGCGGAGCAAAACACGTCAACCATTCTGCATTTCTCTGAGTCGATTTTTACCCTCTCCCCACCCACGAAACTATGCACCGAGACTCGCAGATCAGCGGCGATCAGACCCCAGCGGAAAACATCCGCACACGTCCAGGGAACATTTCAGAAATAAGCAGGTTTCAATCACTCTACTCGAGTGCCGCTGTCGACTCCATAGGTTTGTGACGCTGATAAGAGATGTCAAAACAGCCTCAGCATGTTCCAAACATGCCAGTCAGTGAACGAGCCATAATCACGATATCCCTCATTCCCAGATCTCCGCTCCCCGGTGAGTGCCCGTCCGTGATCCTGATATAGGCGGGCCAACGTGGAGGTCGAATGGAACATCGTCTCTGATGAGACTGCAGATACATATCTCGAAGGAGCGGTGGAGCACTGCTGCTAATGCACTGCGAGAGGCAGTATGGGGGGTCTACGGTGGTGGTGTAATCCGGGCAGTAATCAAATATCTTGGCCTCGTCTACAATTAGTGAAATGGAAAACTCGACACGCATGCGCGCCCGAGTGTGTCGGAGGCGGAGAGGAGAGGAGGCAAGGTCGTGCGTGCAAAGGGCGATGAGGAACGAGTCCGCTGGTCCCCAGGACAGGGCAGCAATCAATGGCACTGGAGTGCAGAGATCAGATAACGCCGATGCCTGCGATAAGAGCTCTTGTCCCCCGGAGCTGTCACTCGTGATAATGACACTGAATTATGGGCGGCATCGCAATCTTCCTGCAGCCTTGCTTTGTTACAGAGATCGCCTTATCGCGCCATCATCGTCGTTCACCATCATACTGCAGGGCGTCAGAGGCCGTTTCATTGGACGCCGATTGTGGGATTGCACAAAGCGTTACTGATCTGGATGAACATCGTTACGAAGGGCAGCATGGTGAAAAACGTGGCCTTCTAAGGTTTTTGTTTTTTTCGTCTCTGAAGTTTCACTACGTACTGCCTAATATTATTAGAGCAGCGCAAATCCAACGACACAGACATCGTTCGTAACTTGATAAGACGAGGGCTGTTGGTACATGTACTTTTTAAAGATTTATGTCGCTTCAGGGCACGTTTATTTCACAGCACCGCGGTGTCCTCGTCGACAGGCATTATCATTATCGTCATCAACTTGTCATTGTCTTTATGCTCGCTGCTGCAAGCGCAACTGTTATTGCCACTGTCGATATACTTTCCGCAAATACCATTTTCAACGTTAAGATGATAAAAGAGCAACACCGTTGTTGTGTCATATCTATTTATCGCCACTATCAATGCTGACTTTCGTCTCGATGATGAATCGCAGTGCATTCCATCACAATGATCAAGCTCAGTTTAAGGATCGCAACATATTCCAAGTAAGTCGTTATTCATTGTGAATGATGACTCCTGAGACAAGAAGCATTACTCATTTTCACCGGAGGAGGCTTCAACTCCTAAAAAAAATCATCGCATTCCTCCTATTCTCATCTCTTTCCATAAAATCGCACCCTTCTCAGCGACCTCATCCTCCGTTGCATTGCCCCAGCTCCCGGCTTATTACCTCATTTTTAACGACCACGGCTCCGAGACTGCGATTTCATATAGTGTGTGCTGCACATAAACTGCGTATAGGGGCGGAGGACATCAACACTCATCATTTCTTCTGATGAAAGAGACGAAAAGCACGGCGCTTCTACCGAAGGTTGCTTGCTCCCAGGTCGTAACCGAGGGCGACAGTACTGTAAACACAGTTAGCGAGGCCCCGGGGGTCTCCATGCAATGCGAAGCGACGTCCAAAGGCAGATACGACTTTATCTTGTTATGGGATCCACCGTTAATGCACTGGAGCCCGCCTCTGTTTGACACAGGGCCATAAGACCCCCCGCATCCATCGCCAGGGCAATCAAGAAGAAAGTACAAACTCGTTCTCATCAAAGAGGGTGGAGGAGCTCTAAGGAAACAGTCATCGAGTGGAAACTATCAATGTAAGGGGAAAAGAGGAAAAAGACACCAAACGTGGACATGAATAGAAGGAAAGGACGCAAGGCGAGGACAGGGAAAGCTGAACACGGAGAGGCAAAATGGCCATTGTGGAGGTTAAAGGCACATGGATTACACGAGGAAGGGAGGAGAGACGGCAGAGCGGGCTGAGCTGAAAGGCCCCCCTGAAACAAACTGTCGGGGAATGGAACGGACAAAAGGCCAATTACACCACGACCTCACGCCTGAGTAACCTACGTAGAGACCCACCCCCATCTCCCTCGCACAAACCATCGACCGTCGTCTCTTTTTCCTAATTTCTCCATCATCTACCCCTCTCACCCACCCACCTACCCCGTCCCCCAACAACCCACCCACCCCTACTCCACTCCTTTCCATTCATCTCACCCACGCATGAAAAACAACGCCTCTAAGTGTTATGATTTCCCTCCTTCCCTGCCGCGTATCCCATAAAAGTCAAGCCTCTCTGATATAGCGAGTAGATAAACCTTCAAATTAAATGCTGACTGTTTCCTCACTGAGGGTCGTCCTTCGGGGGAGAAGACCCTCCCCTTGATTGGTATCGATCCGGGGCTTTATGGAGCGGTCTCTTCCGATTGCCCAACCCTGAAGACGCTGTAAAAGCAACAGCGATTCCGAGATTGCATCGATATATGTTCAATTATCCCGGCCCAGCCAACCTCGGAGGCGGATCAAGAGCGCAGTCAAGATGGAAGACGGCGCAGACGGCCGGGCCCGAGACGAGATGGTCTTTTAAGGCTACGGGAGGGAGGGAGGGAGAGGGGAGAGAGAGAGAGAGAGAGAGAGAGAGAGAGAGAGAGAGAGAGAGAGAGAGAGAGAGAGACTTTTTTGAGACTTTGAAACTATATTTGTCAGGCCGTCGGCCCATAAACAAAGCAGTTTTTAAAAATCTGAATCATATATTCAAACAGAAATCCAACAAGAACAACTAAATCATATTCAACACACACACACACACACACACACACACACACACACACACGCACGCACACACACGCACGCACGCACACTCGCAAAAATAAATAAATACAATTAAAACATATGTTCTAACCAAATACTTCAGCACAACACGTGTGGGTTTCGTACTACTACGTGCGGTATAGCCCAGCTCCTTTAACAACAAAGAAACTATCCGCACGTATTCAGCTTCTAGACCGATAATCAGTGCAGCACGACGAGGCTATTATCACCATCTACCTAGTCAAGAACATAACAATTCCTTCCAAACCATAATCAAAGAGCAAAAACTAGCCAATGAAAAAACACACAAATCAACACTAGTAAACGATCATTATGAGAGAGAGAGAGAGAGAGAGAGAGAGAGAGAAAGAAAGAGAAAGAGAGAGAGAGAGGGAGAGTGAGGGAGGGAGAGAGGGAGAGAGGGAGAGAGGGATGCAGGCAGGTAAAAAAATCACAAGGAATGCCAGCAGGCTGCGGAAATGGAACAAATACTAATAACAGAAACCTAATAAACAACATGAATAAATTTATGTTCAACCAGATCCTTGCCAACGATGTAACCATATGTACTCGGACGGAAAGGAACTTTCAACTGATCACATCGTGGTATAAGGTCACAGTTGTAAACCATTGGCAAGACAGACAAAGCAATGGTACTGTCAGTCATTCATACATCTAGGGGAATAACTTGTTGATCCAAGTCGGTTATCAAACTACACAAAAATTTATCAACAACGTACAAATAAACAGCAGTAATAGTTACCATCTATCACTGTTAACAGGATACTGCATTCAAAATCAACAATCAAAATCAACCATCGGAAAGAATTGACACTAAATGTCACAGCTCGGGAACATTCTGCTGAATTAATATGTGTATTCAGTTGACAAGTTCGTCACAAGTACTGCAGCGTTTTATTTGCACGGCTGTCACGAACCAATGCTTCACTTGATGCTGTGGTGTTTCACGTGGTCGGTCCTGAAAAAAGTCAGAACAGTACGCTGCTTCTACACACACAGCGCACCCTATCCAAGACGTGAGCGGTTCAGCACACGCGTCACACCCTGCATGCACAACTTGCGGTTTGGCGACTCCTTCTCCAAGCTGCCGGATGACCTCGGAGGCGTCCATGGGCACAACGTGCATTGCACCATCAAACGCACATTGCACGATCTTGTCGTGACGTCGCCGATCCTCTGTTGCACTGTCTGCAGGAAAGTCATTCGCACGATTGTCACGAGGCGCTGATAAGTTCTTCCTCGCCGAATCTCCAGCAGGTGTTTCCAGAGTAACACACTCTTTTCCCCAAGCTTGCGTGTCGTCGCCGGAGTTGCAAGCGTCGCATGAAATTCAATTGCTGTGGGGGACACGCATACGTTCTCGTCGTTGACACACCGTACCTTGGCCTTTTCCATCTTCGGAGTTGTAGGGGGAGTAAAATATTTAGGAGACTGCATGTCAGGGGACGAAACGGTGGCAATTCAACAGTTGTTTCCACTTGTAGAACTTCATTTTGTCTCCTTTGATATGCCTGATGTCTCTTGAACTCTCGTTCTCTTTTCGACGGAGATTTCCTGATCTTGGGAATGAAGTCACGGCATCGACGTACTTTGCACCCCTGGGTCGCTGATGGACTCATCCATATCAGAGTTACCGTTGTGCAGTCAGAATTTGCCTCTATATACCAGTTTTTCAAATCATGAGTTTTTGCAAGTTCTCTCACCGCATTCTGCACGATGGTAGGCAAAACCTTATCCTTCATGGCGTTCCGGTACTCGGACATTCCAGTCGTACGGCTTGTCAAACAGGAGCTCAGAACAAACACAGCCTACCTTGGTGGTGAGAGAGAGAGAGAGAGAGAGAGAGAGAGAGAGAGAGAGAGAGAGAGAGAGAGAGAGAGAGAGAGAGAGAGAGAGAGAGAGAGAGAGAGAGAGAGAGAGAGAGAGACTCCTAACCAATAAGGAAGGTATATGCCGTGCAAAAGGGAGACAACTGCAACTAGCCGCTGGCCTTCCTGGACCACCCTTTGGCTCCTGTGTCCATCTACGCCCAGTGTCCCCTCTCCATGCTTCAGAACGACAGTATCTTCCTTCTTTGATCTTTTCGTTTTGTTCTGCGCCTCTGTGCTTGATACCGACTACTGGAGCAAGTTAGTATTTAACTCCATGCTCAAGAAACCATCTCACCCTGTACCATTTCATTTCCCTATGAAGTCTGCTGTATGTGCTAGAAAGCTGCTAATTTTTTTCGTCCATCAGTCTGTTCATCTCTCTCTCTCTCTCTCTCTCTCTCTCTCTCTCTCTCTCTCTCTCTCTCTCTCTCTCTCTCTCTCTCTCTCTCCCTCTCTCTCTCTCTCTCTCTCTCCCTCTCTCTCTCTCTCACACACACACACACACACACACGCACACACACACACACACACGCACACACACACACACACACACAAACTGTTGGTTGGGAATAAGGACACACCCATTGCATCTCTCGACACAATTCTTAAAAGGCGAAAAATGTAATATATATAGACTTAAAGTTAAATTGCTCGTACTCCCACCGACTCCAGAGTCGTTAGAGTATTTGTCCTTGCATAGGCAACATATGATGATACGCCACGACCCTTTATTCATTCATTCATTCATTCATCATTTATTTTCTCTCAATATCATCTATCCACATATCTATCTATCTGTCATCTATCTATTCACCTAGCATCTATCTATCCATCTATCATTTATCGAGCCAGCCACTCACCCATCCACTCACCCACTCAACCACCCATCCATCCATCCATCCATCCATCCATCCATCCATCCATCCATCCATCCATCCATCCATCCATCCATATCTGAGAGAGGGGAGGTCAAGAGGACAGCAGCGTCTGACTAGTGCACACAGGGACTGTACTGCACCCACTGGCCGCACGCTTGGAGATGAGATTGAACACGAGCCTCGTTCGCAGCTTGCCTCAATTAGCACCAGGGTTCACAACAAAAACACTGTCCGTTCACGTCGACGTGCTTTCATTCTTCCGTCTAGCAATCTGTCTTTCTGCATTAATTTATCTCTCCATTAATCAGCAGAAAACTGGATTGGTTTGTCGAGAAGGCCCAGAGCTAGGAATCGAGCGAGCGAGCGAGTGAGCGAGTGAATGGAACTTTACGGCCTACCAACCTTTGCAGGCAATGTAAGCCATTTACTACAAAATATCTTTAAAAAAGGTAAAGGTGTGATTTTATATAGCGACTTCCCACCATTGATCGGTGCTCAAACCGCTTTACACATCTAGAGCTGGTTAGAGTAAGAGCTATTGATGTCTTGATTTTCCTAGTTTTTCGCTTTTTACGAATAGTATAGGGAGACGCGGTGGGTCTATTCTTACCCCCAACCCACAGGGAGTCTATTCTTACCCCCCAACCGCCAGGGGTTACCTTCAAGCAGAGTACAAGGTTGGATTTCTGTACTTGAAAAGTCCTTTGAATTACAAAGTTAAAGGTGTTTAAAACTAGAACATCGCAAATGTTTGACCCAAAAATATTTCTCCAGGCGAACTTCGTGTGTCGTGCCTAATGACAACTGTTTAGTCAAATACTTGCGCTGCTATGATTTTTTTCGTCCTCGTCTTTGTAATACAAGCAATTTTAACAGGAAAAGTTCCTGAGCTCCGAGTCACCAATTTAAGCAAACGTATGCAGAAACTAAGCCCGGGGACTTCCATCCCAGAGGAGATGGACAAAGTCGAACTTTACGTTGCATAAAATTACGTTCTATGTCGATTACGATTAGGCAGGAAAGCCTCGGGCAAATGATGGAGTCATAACAATAACTCTACGAGGCTACTGTCCCGCTGTTTTATGAGGGCAACGCTCTGTATTTTATCGATATTTAACTCGCTTGACAAAATACATATGTACGCTGACCTGGAGTTATTGAGGCAGGGGTCAAACTCCCCCCAGCGTGCAACAGAGTTCAATAAACAGAGCAGGAACAAACATTGCTGTGGCCGAGGTATTCAACAGACCGTCCAGCTGTTAATGTTTTTCTTTATTTTCTGTTCCGCCAAACAAGCCTGCTGTTATGTCTTGCCAGTCTGCATGCTCGTTTGCCAGTCTGTCTGCCAGCTTTCCTGTCTCACTGTCTGTCTGCCTGTCTGTCTGTCTGTCCGTCCGTCTGTCCGTCCGCCCCTCCGTCCGTCCGACTGTCTGTATGTCCGGCTGTGTCTGTCTGTCTGTCTGTATGTGCGTGTGTGTGTGTGTGTGTTTATATGTGAGTGTGTATGTGTGTGTGCGCGCGCGCGTGTGTTTATGTGTGTACGTGTGCGTGTGTGCGTGCGCGCGCGCGTGTGTTTATGTGTGAGTGCATTTGTGTGTGTGTGTGTGTGTGTGTGTGTGTGTGTTCGTTTGTCTGCATCTGTATCTGTGTGCGTCTGTGTGCGTCTGTCTGCCCGTCTGTGCCTGTCCATCTTTATCTGTCTGTCCGTTCGTCCGTTCGTCCGTCTGTGTCTGCCTGCCTGCCTGCCTGGTTGCCTGCCTGGTTGCCTGTCTGTTTACCTGCCTGTCTCTCTGTTCGCCTGTCTATCCACGTTTCTGCCTATCTGTCTGACTGAATTCTGGCTTTCTGTAGGTTTTTATTAGCTGCCCTCCGCCTATACGTATATGGGTATATCTGTTTAGTTTATACTTTCTTTTTCTTGCTTTCCATCGCTGCGTGCCCTGCAAACGTCCACAAGGAAAACATTGCATGCCGATTTCCTGAGAAAACTGCCATTGCCACGTTTATGAAATACAGGGCATGTGCATGGTTGGGCGAAACAACTTCCACATCATTTCTCTCCTCTGTTTTCCAGCCGGCCCGAAACGACGCTATCACGTGATCTTGGTCTGGAAAACTGCATCTCCATTATTTTCCTCCGTCAATAAAAACTTCTCCGCGCAAACAGAGACAAGTTCCAAAACTGCTCCATCTCTGATATTGCGTAACTCTTGATTGGCTCCTATATCCAGTTACGACAGAAGAGGCGGGCAAAGAAAAGCGACGGCACTCATAAAAAGAAATAACCGGAACGGATATTTTGCCGTCTGGAGGGGCGACAAGAAAGGTTGGCTGTTGCAGGAATGAGGACGAAAGAGCACGGGGAAAATGTTACGACCAAACATATGACAAGTTTTTCCATTCACACGCATCCCATGCACGACTTGAGGCCATGTTCGTGAGTCACGACCAAATGGCTTAAACATTCCTCCTGAGGGTCAAAAATAGCGTTTCCGGAGGTAGATTATGTACTGGCATCATTGTTGTTGTGAGAAGAAATGGAAATGTGATGGGAAAAGAGTGGGAAGAGAGAAAAGTGGGGGCGGTGAGAAATAGAGCAATATGTGTGTGTGTGTGTGTGTGTGTGTGTGTGTGTGTGTCTGTGTGTGTGTCTGTGTGTGTGTCTGTGTGTGTGTGTGTCTGTGTGTCTGTGTGTGTATGTGTGTGTGTCTGTGTGTGTCTGTGTGTGTCTGTGTCTGTGTGTGTGTCTGTGTGTGTGTGTGTGTGTGTGTGTGTGTCTGTGTGTGTGTGTGTGTGTCTATATGCGTGTGTGTGTGTCTGTGTGTCTATATGCTTGTGTGTGACTGTGCGCTTGTGTGTGTGTCTGTGTGTGTGTCTGTGTGTGTGTGTGTATGTATGTGTAAGTGTCTGTGTGTGTGTGTGTGTGTGTGTGTGTGTGCGTATGTGTGTGTGTGTGTGTGTGTGTGTGTGTGTGTGTGTGTGTGAGTGTGTGTGTGTGTGTGTGTGTGTGTGAGTGTGTGTGTGTGTGTGTGTGTGTGTGTGTGTGTGTGTGTGTGTGTGTGTGTGTGTGTGTGTGTGTGTGTGTGTGTGTGTGTGTGTGTGTGTGCATGATGTGGGGTGAGATTTAAAATGACAGGAGATGAGACAAAGAAGACGTGTGACGATTAATTCAAAGTGCTCATGAGGCGGCGCACTCTGTCGATTTTTGCACAGCAAAGCGTCACTTTCGCTTTACGTCATCATATGTACTCATTGTCTTCAATAAAAAGGACAGAAAGAAGAAAGAGAGAGAGAAAGAGAGAAAGAAAGAAAAGGAAGGAGGGATGGAAGGAAGAAAAGGAGGGAAGAAAAAAGAGAGACAGTAAGAATGAAAGACAAACAGACGGACATAAAGAAGAAAGAATGAAAGACGGAATAAAATTAACGAAAGGAGGGGGAGAGAGAGAGAGAGAGAGAGAGAGAGAGAGAGAGAGAGAGAGAGAGAGAGAGAGAGAGAGAGAGAGAGAGAGAGAGAGGGGGAGAGAGAACGAACGAACGAAATAGTTTTACAGTGTAGGCCTTCGGCCTATTACAGTGGTTGATCAACACAACAACGAAAAAACACAATGCAGGGAAAACGTCAGAACTGGTTTTTAGTCATGGAAAAGATACGCGCACGGGAAATTACCGTCATATTCGCGAAACACGTTATCTGCGTGAAGTCCGTGCTGGCTGAGAGAGAGAGAGAGAGAGAGAGAGAGAGAGAGAGAGAGAGAGAGAACGAACGAACTGTGATGAGGTGCACCTATCACCGAGTGTATCGTACATCTACTGTGTCCATGTCATAAGGTGCACCTATCACAAAGTGTAAGTGTACATCTGCTGTGTTCATCCTCTATTGACATATCCCTTCTTCTGTCTCTTCCCACCCCCAATCC
>JAWQFJ010026563.1:0-15507 GCA_034096865.1 Theodoxus fluviatilis | reverse complement strand
AAGCAGTACGGCAGAGAACATGATCTACACGATAATGTTTCCTTTCCTCTTTGTCCTCTTTCGAAGCATCCTTCTTTCTGA
This sequence comes from Theodoxus fluviatilis, assembly GCA_034096865.1. NCBI lineage: Eukaryota > Metazoa > Mollusca > Gastropoda > Cycloneritida > Neritidae > Theodoxus > Theodoxus fluviatilis. The sequence goes on along the minus strand of JAWQFJ010026563.1, from coordinate 15,426 downwards.
GACACAGTGCTTTTCGTTGCGCTGGGAGATTACGGTTGATCCAGTCCATTCGCATCAGAGCATGCCTCTGGAGCATTGCATGAATAACACTGCAGTTTTTATGCGTGCATTCCTAGCATCGATTGATACAATGTTGATTAGAAAATTTTCTTTTCAGTGCTGGAAATGCACATAAGTGATGATCGTGGTAAGTATTTGTTTCATTCCCAAAATGTTTCACACCTTTGATATTCAATATTTTCTGTTTTTCGTACGACCAGATTTTGTTAAATTGATCGGGATGGTGGAATCCAACTCCAGGGATATCGACACCATCGTAAAATGTACACAACTAAACATTTGTTTTGGAAGAAAATAACATTATTTTGGTTTATCGCTGTCCTGTTTGAAAGAGTCTGCTTTTTTACAATTTGAAACCATAGTATAATATACCAAACTAAACATTTATTTTGAAAGATAAGGGCTTTACTTTTGTTTATAGCTGTCCTGTTTGAAAGAATTTGCTTTTTGTGCAATTTGTGCAAAAGTATGCTGCAGTTGTCTTTGTTTACAGTTCCAGGTTGAAATCCACGATGGCCCGGGCTGCCTGTCACGACTCAATGACTGAGAGAGGGTCGTGCTTTTGTCGGCTGCGGTCAGTCTCCGTGGGAGTAGACATGTTGCTGATTAAGTATCGATTGCTACTTGAGGCATCACCACCGTCAAACAGTTTTTTATATTACTGAAATAAAAACAAACTCATCACTCTTCCGTGCCCCACGTCTCAAGAGTGCAAGGAAGATCGATGAAAACACGCCAGCTGTGGCTCAGCGTGGGTTGATGCTGACGATGAATGGAGAGCTTTTGGGGGAGGGTTTGGTTTTTCACACTTTCTAGGCTATGTAAGGTCAATGATCACGAAAGATTAAGTAGAGTTGAGTAGAGTAAGAGTAAATTAAGTCACGATTCCCCAGTTTAATCGCCCTGTTCGAATTGCTAAGGGAGACGCAATGGGTCAATTCTTGCCCCCAACCCGCGAGGGGCAGCACAGCGTGGAACGATCCAACTTACCCATAGTGGTACAAGACTCAGTACAAATGAGGCAGCGGGTTAAAAAGAAAATGCTAGATCGATTTTTAAAGACAGTGCATTGCAGTCAGTGAGTTCAAATAAAATGCCATCCTCATGATCGATTTTTAAAACGTCAAAGTGTTGTAGCAGGTTGATAAGTGCTAAGTGCGAACGTCCTCATTTTATGTGAAAGCTAGTCATTGCCGTCCGTGAGTAATTTCAAACTTATCATAAATAACACATGTTTAATGTGCATTCGTGTGACTGAGTGCGTATATTCACGCTCGTGCGTCTGTGTGGGTTTATGCGCGCACGCGTGAGAGCGAGCGAGCGAGAGCGAGCGAGCGAGAGCGAGCGAGAGAGAGAGAGAGAGAGAGAGAGAGAGAGAGAGAGAGAGAGAGAGAGAGAGAGATACCGTACACACAAACACATGCACACAGATTCTACCGCGTTTATATATATCTGGGTGGATAGGAGTATTAATGTAGAGACGAAAGAGGGTTCATACACATAATTTTCTTCAAACACACACAATGCCGGTAACCTGGAAATTGAAGTAGTGACCATAACCAGTTACGTCAGCAAATAGGTGAAGACGACAGTTTTACAATAGAACCTCGTCGAGCTGATCATCGCGAGCTTCAGCACATCGAACTTTGTATTCAGGTTAAGTCGGCGAAGTAGCAGTTTCGTCCGATACAATTAGACGTTTGTGTTGGATGTTAATAGTTTCCAGGAGCTAATCATGACAAGAACTCTTCATTTGGATTTTTGTATACCACAGAAGAATACTATTGTACCTGTAATCTTTTCTTTTGCCGTACATTTATTCGAAAATTCAAAGGGAATCATCGCCTTTTTTATCAGCTTGTACAATCAGGACTTTTGGTGGTGTAGTTTCGGTGGAGAAAGAAGGCGTCGAGTTAAATGCTAACCCTTTTCTTTGCATTACAAAACCAAGTAAATTACCTGCAATTACTTTTCAAGGAAGAGGGAAGTGAAACAGTCTGGGATTTAAAAAAAATATCTTTCTCCATCCTAGTTTTTGAAAGCATGCGACATGCTAAGAGAACGAAAAGTAAATGCGCATGCGCCACATCCATGTCCCATCGGTGCACGTCCTACTGTTACATCAGTTTCCTACATGACAAACGCTTTCAAATGCAGATACCTGGGGAGGAATATGTCATCTTCGTGCCACGACCGCTGAAGGAGTACGTCCTTCTCTTAACCAGGGTATACCAATTCTAGCACAGAAAGCTGGCTTGTCGAGGACGCAAAATGCTTAATTTGAGACACAGAGACAAAAAGAGGCAGAAAAGATGATGGATATATGTGTTTGTACATGTATGCACACGAAAATATATATATTGCAAACAATGATCTGTTTCTCTTTCTCTCTCACCCCTCTATCTCCCTCTTTCTCTCTCTTTCTCTCTCTCTTTCTTTCTTTGTCTCTCTCTCTCTCACATCTCTCTCTCTCTCACACACACACACACACACACATACACACACACACATACACACACACACACGCAGACAGACAGAAAGACTCAGGCAGACAGACAGACAGACCGACCGACAGACAGACAGACAGACAGACAGACAGACAGACAGACAGACAGACAGACAGACAGACAGACAGACAAACAGGCAGGCAGGCAGGCAGGCAGACAGACAGAAACACACACACACATACACATAGACACACATACACATACACACACACACACTGTATACCTACTGTGACAACGTGGAAAAGAGATGGTACATTATATCTTTATGAACAAGTTGTGGCGTACCTTTAGTGTCTCGTATAGACGTATGATGTTGGGGTGGCGTAGCTGGGCGAGTATCCGTGCCTCTCGATGCAGGTTCTGTTTAAGGTACTCCTCTTTTAGTTTTCGCGTGTCTATAATCTTGATGGCGACCTGAAACGGAAATGAGATGCTCGTGAATAGCTTGCGTCTGGGATTCCGCTTTTTGTAATATTGATGGCGACCAAAAGGGAAAAGAAGATGCAAGTGAATCGTATGTGCAGTCGGTTGTATAGACATGGACTAAATCAAAACATCTTCAAAATCGTAACAGCAGTTTTGAACACAATAATACGACAAAGGTACACGCATGAACTACTTCAACAATATCGAAATTATGTAAATAACGTGAATGGTCAAACGCTTTTAAAGCAAATTTTACAGTGCATAAAGCAGTATGTTCGCACATATTATAATAAAAGAATAAATTAGAACGACGCAAATATACTCCATTAGCCTCAGGACATGGGGAATACGATACCTCATCGCACATGAGCTCGTGTGCCGTAATGTGTGTCAGTGTGTGTGTCAGTGTGTGTGTGTGTGTGTGTGTGTGTGTGTGTGTGTACATGGCTGTGTATGCATGCATGCGTGTGTGTGCGTGCATGCATGTATGTGCGTGTGTGTACATATATGTGTTTGTATATTCATGCAGATAAGAATACACACACATGTGCACACCCGTTTCTGACGACACCTGGACACACTCTACAGTCCATCATGGCACTAGACAAATGAAAATGAATTAAATCCCCTCTCGTCCTCTCAACCATCTGTACCACTTATTTGCTTGATGATCAATTGTCGTTGATCTATCTGCAAGTATCTTCTTAAAGCATTCAGATATAGTAAAAGTATTGACTCTTGTTATGTCTAAACTTGAATGCAGCTGCCATTCACATTGAAGACAGTTGACGCCGTAGAGCTCGACAAAGACGAAGCACATTTGCAGACTCTGTCAGGCGAGCAGCAGCATGTTGGCGACTTGTCAGACACGTGTGTGCACTGAGCTCTATGCTTGAGGTACGGCCTCTGGGCATGACATTTTATGGCGCAGTAGGACGTATCTTTAAAATGATGAAGCAGGTACGTTTAAGATGTATTCCAGTTGGGAGAAACTTCGGCCTACTACGCAGAGATTTTGACTTCGTCCTCGTCCTCGACCTCGTCCTCCCCCTCGTCTTCGTCCTGGTCCTCGTTCTCCTTGTCTTTGTCCTCCTCCTCCTCCTCCTCCTCCTCCTCTTCCTCCTCTTCCTCCTCCTCCTCTTCCTCCTCCTCTTCCTCCTCCTCCTCCTCCTCCTCCTCCTCCTCCTCCTCCTCCTCCTCCTCCTCCTCCTCCTCCTCTTCCTCCTCCTCCTCCTCCTCCTCCTCCTCCTCCTCCTCCTCCTCTTCCTCCTCTTCCTCCTCTTCCTCCTCCTCCTCCTCTTCCTCCTCTTCCTCCTCTTCCTCCTCCTCCTCCTTCTCTTCTTCCTCCTCCTCCTCCTCCTCCTCCTCCTCCTCCTCCTCCTCCTCCTCCTCCTCCTCCTCCTCCTCCTCCTCCTTCTCCTCCTCCTCCTCCTTCTCCTCCTCCTCTTCCTCCTCTTCCTCCTCCTCCTTCTCTTCCTCTTCCTCCTCCTCCTCCTTCTCTTCCTCTCCTCCTCCTCCTCCTCCTCCTCCTCCTCCTCCTCCTCCTCCTCCTCCTCCTCCTCCTCCTCCTCCTCCTCCTTCTGCTCCAACAACAACAACAACAACAACATCTACCACCACCACCACAACTACCGCCACCACCGCCACCACTATTACTACTTCCACTACCACCACCACAACCACACAGATACTACTGCTATTGTTCTGTTACTGCTTCTACAAATACTACTTATTTGCACTACTACTACAACTACAACAACAACAACAACAACAACTACTACTACTACTACTACTACTACTACTACTACTATTACGACAACCATCAACAACACAACCAACACCACCACCACCACCAAAACAACTACTACTACAATTTTCACCACTACTGCAACATCTAATACTACTGCTGATACTGCTACACTTACTACACTTACTACACTTACTAGACTTACTACTACTACTACTACTACATATACTACTACTACATATGCTACTACTACTAGTACTACTGTTTGTATTATTAGCACTACAACAAACAACTACGACTGCCACTCCTACCATCAGCACTATCACCAATTCATCCTATGCCACCTGTACAGGCCGTGTTGTATGGGTTAGAGAGCCCCTGCACTGCAGGCAAAGCTTGACGGCGGCACAGACGCAACGCCTGCGATAATTTGTTCTATTGTTTTACAGGGAGCCGCCTCGCCCAGACGGAGGAAGCATGCGCAGGGTATTGTGGATATTGTAAAATGCATCGCGATTTATTCTCTTTTGTATCGGCGTGTGCCTTTTGTACACCGCTGACGCCACATAAATAATTTACAGAGGTGGTTCCAATACGCAGAAGAGTAGCTGTAGACAGATACGGTCGTATCAGAGAAACTGATAGAGGTCAAGGGAGCGTTTGCTCCACAGTGAGAAAGAGAACATAGTTTGCAAGGCATGATCTTTCTTATGCACCTATGCGATCGTTCGCGGTGCTTTGATGATAAGAGTTGACAAACACTTTTAAATAATTCAATCCTTCCGTGTTCTTCGGCGTATTCTAATATCTCAAACTACGTGCTTGTTTTCAAGGAGTATTCACATTGAAAAACGTGGCTCAACGGACATTGAAACACAACAGGAAAAACAAGGCATATTTGGTCTAACCATTGGCTAATACCATACCCACTGTTTGATAACATACATAAAGAAAAGCATTTGTAATAGTAAAACTCATAATTTGTCGACTGTTTACACATTAACATTACATGCCTTTGTTACTGAACAAGAGCTTTACTCAGACCATCTTTGTCTTCTCCCGAGTGAGCACGGAAGAGCCATTAACGCAAAGAGTAGCCCGCCATTGCCATTAAATCATCAAGAGAAGAATGGCAACAACGCCAACCTTTGTCTTCTAGAGTGCCGTGCCCCGAGAGAACATCCTGCCTTCAGCCACTACGCCTCCTTGCCGCTGAACAGAGACGCGCCAGCGGCGGCCAAATGCAGAAGGTCCAGCCCTATCATCAACACAGCTCCGCTCAGTTTATGATGGAGACACGTCTGCCAGTCGTGGCCAAAGTGCCGGGCTCCAAGCAGGAACCAGGAATTTCCATTTCCAGACGGGAGTGCTTCTCCGCGGCAAAAGGCACGGAGGACGTCGCATCCCGGTCGAGCTGCATCCAGTCTCCTCTCTAGGCTTTCGGAAGAGACCGCCGCGGTGGTTCGCCGGCAATGGCGTCCAGAGGTTTGACATAATGAAGTCTTCCACAGTCTGTCTCTATAGTTTGCAAGGGGAGTGAATACTGCTCTTGCTTCGAGCAAACGGAATATTCGCGGAAGATATATCAAAACTACACATCTAACTAGTGTTAAAATTGGATTCGCGTCCTCTTCAAGAAGGATTCGTGTCCTATTCAAGAAGGAATGCTGGTTTATGAGATATCAGCTATAACTGCATCACGTGTGAGGTTCTATTTCAGAATTTCGCCACTAACAAAAGCCGGCAAGAATACGCATGCGCGCACACACACGCGCGTGCGCGCGCGCACACTCACACACACAACATGCTCTCGGATAAACACGAACATTAATGTACACACGCATGCATACGCACGCATGCGCACCCCACCCCCACCCCATCCCCTTGCACACACACACACACACACACACACACACACACACACACACTATCCACGCACGCACACACACATACACACACACACACACACGGCACGCGCGCACGCACGCACACACCCACCATACGCGCGCACACTTGCACAGACGCGAGCGCGCGCTTACGCACTCATACTCACACACACACACACACACACACACACGCAAACATACACCCAACGCGCAAACACACATATACACACACACACACACACACACACACACGCACACACGCATACACCCAACGCGCGCGTGGGCGTACACACACACACACACACACACGCAAACATACACCCAACGCGCAAACACACATACACACACACACACACACACACACACACACACGCACACACGCATACACCCAACGCGCGCGTGGGCGTACACACACACACACACACACACACACACACACACACACACACGCAAACACACACACACACACACACACGCACACACACACACACCACGCACGACGGCACACACACACACACACACACACACACATTCTTCAACAGACTTTGTTGGACGCAAACGACGTTGAAAACAGCGTTGCAATGCGCCAAGGCACACAGAGACCCATGCCATCAAGACGGTTCCCACTCAGAAGAACACGTTTCTGCAAGGACATGTCGCGAGAGGACACTCATTTCGCTGGCTCAGGACAGTGAAACAGCATGACGCAGAGATGTCGCGAATTTCCATCCCACACTTTGCACAAGAGAGCCAACGGCATGAGGTTAGAAAGCGGGACAATTGGCACTCTTTAGTGACCCGGTTAGCAATGGAGGCTTTACTACGCTGTCATGTCTTCTGGTAGCACTCCCATGACAAAGATAGGGGAAGAGGCCATGAAACCTCTGTCTGTACACATGGGTCCTAGCTGATGAGGAAAGTATCTAAAGTACTTCCTCAGGAAGCCTCACGAGGGGTTTCTAGTCAGCAACTGATCCTATAATGTTGTGGTCCCCTAATCATTACCAGAGTGTGTTGAGGTTCAGGCAGCATGACGGACAGCCATTACTCACGAGTGAACGGCGCGGATTTTGGAGAAGAAAACCACCAGCACAGAGACGTAGGGACCAACGCCGAGCAGAAAAACATCGTCAGAAGGGTGAGCAGAGCCATGCTAATGCCTTTTCGATTCAAAATCAATCTGAATTCAATGTCGTAAAAATTGTTGCCGACCCTGTACCTGCACGAAATCCTCGCTCCCATGTGCCGGCGGAATGCGTCACCGTGTCATCCGTGACCTCTGACCCCTCGAACTCTGTCAACCACCATGAGGAAAAAGCTGCCTCAGTTCCGAACAAGGAACCACTTGCCACAGAAATGCCAACACTTCAAAATGACTCTCACGGTGCTACAAAACCACCTCGTAGCAACGAAGCAACAGTGGAAGACTTTCAAAACGTGATGAGCAAGGTTTCTGAGGGCATTTCTTGTGCCTTGCAGGAGCAAATGAGTGCACTGAGAAGTGGAGTTGCCGAGGCTTGTGCTGTGTCAGATCTAACTCCGCCTCTACCGTCGACCTCTGCCGTTCGTCCGAGGGATCGTGAAACGTCCCACTACAAGACCTGCCTTTCGTCCCCGACAGGAGCTCCAAGGCTGACCCAATCTACGCTTCGTCTTCGATCAGCTGTTCGCCAGCGTGACAGGGATGCTGCCAGCGAAAGAACCCAGAAACGAGCTGGACGCCGCCGACGCGACAACAGCCCACACGGGCTGCATGGAGAACGTGAACTTTCTCATTGAGACTATTCACCCGTGCGCGCTTCCTAAACTGGTTGCCAGTTTTTGATGTACTTCTTGTACATAATTGTGCTCTGTTCGCGTTTTTCTCGCCAATGTAATAGGCCGGTGGCCTACACATTAAACTTGTTCAGTTCAGTTCAGTTCAGTTCTAGTCAGCAACTGATCCTATAATGTTGTGGTCCCCTAATCATTACCAGAGTCAGAAAGATAATACATTTTAAGTCTGGATGTTGCATCGTTTCTTGGAGACACCAAAGCTCAAACGTACAAGGTCTGGGTTCTGTGTATACTCTTGTAAGGCAGCGAGGCATGGACTCTGCGAGCAAGACAAGAACGAAAGCTGAATGCCGCTCATATGCGCTGGTTGAGACGCTTCCTGGGTAAACATCTGGAGAAACTTCACACGCAACAGTGCAGTACCCCTTCATATACACCCTCCTCAGGCAAAGGCGACTGCGCTGGTTGCGCGATGTCACCCGTATGGAATATGGGCAAATTCCCAGAGATTCTCTCTACGGAGAACTCTCAGAGGGAAAGAGGCCAACCACTCGACCCCAGCAACGCTATAAAGACGTATGCAAGTGTGATCTAGCAGCGCTGGGGATCGGCGTAGCCACCTGGAAGGTAGCTGCTTTGGACAGGAGTGCCTGAATATAATAAGTGCAGAGAGGCATCTTACACTTATAGAGAAATCTCATGGAGCAGACAAAGAACAAGCGCTTCCAGAGAAAGATCCATCTTCGGGCGCACAGGCCAACTTTGATCTTCAGATGCAAGCGCTGCGGTTTGGACTGCCATTCCCGCATGGGACTCCTGAGCCACGGCAAAGGCTGTTGATGGGACACGTCTGGCACCCAATGGCACGGATCCATGATCCTTCGGGAATGACGGACACCAACTCCTGCTACTGCTACTACTGCTCTTGGGGATATGTCAAAGAAGTGAATGATGTATTATAGATTAATTAATGTCCTGTAATGGTCATATTCACAGCATTGTGTTAATGCTACATGCTTTCGTTTCATAATATACAATATTGGTACTAGGTTTCCCTTACAAAGGCATACCTTAGTTTGATTCACGAACAGTATTGGCCCACTTAGAAAAAAACCAAAAACCTTTTCCTCGTTATCCTTGTTCTCCTCCTCCTCCTCCTTCTCCTCGTTCTCCTCCTCGTTCTCCACCTCCTCCTCGTTCTCCACCTCCTCCTCGTTCTCCTCCTCCTCCTCCTCCTCTTCCTCCTCCTCCTCCTCCTCCTCCTCCTCCTCCTCCTGCTCCTCCTCCTCCTCCTGCTCCTCCTCCTCCTGCTCCTGCTCCTCCTCCTCCTCCTCCTCGTCGTTCTCCTCTTCCTCCTCCTCCGTCTCCTCCTCCTCCTCCTCCTCCTCCTCCTCCTCCTCTTCCTCCTCCTCCTCCTCCTCCTCCTCCTCCTCCTCCTCCTCCTCCTCCTCCGCTTCCTCCTCCTCCTCCTCCGCTTCCTCCTCCGCTTCCTCCTCCTCCTCCTCCTCATCATCATCATCTTCCTCCTCCTCCTCATCTTCCTCCTCCTCCTTCACCTCCTCCTCCTTCACCTCCTCCTCCTCCTCCTCCTCCTCCTCCTCCTCCTCCTCCTCCTCCTCCTCCTCCTCCTCCTCCTCCTCCTCCTCCTCCTCCTCCTCCTCCTCCTCCTCCTCCTCCTCATCTTCCTCCTCCTCCTTCACCTTCTCCTCCTTCACCTCCTCCTCCTCCTCCTCCTCCTCCTCCTCCTCCTCCTCCTCCTCCTCCTCCTCCTCCTCTTCCTCCTCCTCAGCAGCAGCAGCACCGCCACCATCACCACCATATTCATCATCGTCGTCGTCGTCGTCGTCGACGTCGTTGTCATCATCATCATCATCATCATCATCATCATCATCATCATCATCATCATCATCATCATCAACAACAACATCGCCGTTATTGCCGTCATCATCACCAAAACCATTTCCACCACACCATCAAAATGCAATAGCTGTCATGCAAATAATAACTAACTACAGTACCTCCAAAAATATATTTACTTTCCAGTATCAGCATCACTTAGCATCAAGGAAAAGCGGGTTTTTTTTAGTCATACGAAACAATTTCATTAATAACCTCGTCTGTCCTGAAGTAGTGGGAAAAATCAGTCAGATTAAAACAAATATCTGGGTTAGCTTCTGGAGCTTGTGCACTTTTACAATCGGAACGTTGCAAAAATTAATGGTACAACATCGGGACCGGTGAAGTGGCTCGGCCGTTCATGTCTACATTTATTGCAGTATAAGTGTGAGGACATTCCATAGGCATTTCTGAGGTGGGCACCATTCTCAATCATGGAGGATTATATATAAATGATGATATCATGAGATGGGTGTCAACTCATTAATATGCAACTGTTCATGTGTTTAAGCAGTCTTTACATTGGATAGCGCAGTAGGTGTACAGTGACGAGCTTAGTTTTACCAGCGCGCTCACTTTAGCGTGATACAACTGACAACTGCGACAGGACGCCATGTACACAGGGCAGCATTGCTCGCACTGTACTGGATGATGACAGCCTGCTTGTGCCGCCCTGGTATGAGGACAAATCGATCAGTATTGACTCATTCTCGTTGAACTCCCCGCGCCCAGGTAGACCAGTTACGCCTCCTTACCTGTGTGTGTGTATGTATGTATGTATGTATGTATGTATGTATGTATGTATGTATGTATGTATGTATGTATGTATGTATGTATGTATGTATGTATGTATGTATGTATGTATGTATGTATGTATGTGTGTGTGTGTGTGTGTGTGTGTGTGTGTGTGTGTGTATGTATGTATGTATGTATGTATGTATGTATGTATGTATGTATGTATGTATGTATGTATGTATGTATGTATGCGTGTGTGTAAAGTATTTTTGATAGAACCTGTCTTAACAGAACTGCCGCTGTCTGGCGCTACAGGTCAATAAATCTATCTGGGAAAGAAAGTTGTCTTCGACATCATCTTGAAAGCTTCGACAAGTAGAGCCCGAGTTGCAAAGGAAAGGTGTTCCAAAGTCTTGGTGCAGCTGACACAAAGGTCCTGTCCTCACTTTTGATTCTTGACTGATTTTCCTGCAGAATTTCTCTATCAGATGACCACAAGACTGAAACCATACTTGTTTTCTCACTTACTCATCGGAAATTTAGAACATCTTAAACATACTGTCATTCTTACATGTATCTTGAAGCCGTCTTTGAGGGTCGGAAGAACTATACAGCTACGGCCATCTCGTCTAGAAGGTAGAAAAACCTCATTCTGCCTGAACTGACGGTACCATGGGAGGGTATGTCCAGGGCCTATGGAAAGAAGCTGACCAGGTGTAAGGTCATTCAGCTGACGTGTGGGGAGCGCGAATTGGACTGCAAAGAATTCCCAGTCGAGGTTGGCTGCAGGAGTTTCGTGGGACACTTTAAAACCGCGTCCTATAGTGCCTGGGAGCAGGGTCCAGAACCACTCGGAAGGTGACAGGACAGTTGCAAGAGATTGCTGAAGTTGCTTTGCTGTGGGTGTGGCTGTCCATCAGGGGCCGTACATGGGCAGCATCCATCACTTACTGGACACTTCCGGTGGCGCTTTGAGCTGCTTAGGCCGCCCGTGGTGGAGCTACTGGAGCAGGCCCCAAGTGCTCCATGACCAGGGGTTCCAGCTGTAGAGGAGATGTCCAGCGGCCGCAGCTGTATGTTGTCCTCTACAGTCGTCTTCGATCGGTCGATTAACGAAGGACAGTTGCGAGTATCATACAGCGTTGAAAAAGCGAGTGCGTTTTTGAGTTAGGCTTGTTTGGGTCTTCCGAAAGTGTAAACTGCTTTGACACATACACCTCTGATGCCTGCTTTTCGTAACAGTTGTATGCACTCTCTGGCAATGTGACATGGCATTATACGTAACATTGGGCAAAAGTTAGTTGGTTCACTAGATATGAAAAGAGTGAACTTATATATAGGAATATCTATGTACTTGAAAAAAATGCTTGTGTTGGTGCATGTGCAATTAAGTGCGAATTGCTTCCAGCTTTGGTCTAGGAGCAGTATGTACCCGTGCAGGAGCGACAGCAAACCGTTTACTGGTTGCTTGCAGTCTGTACAAAGTTACTGCAGATGCGAGCTATCCTCCGTTTAGCTCTTAGAGCTGAATGCTTTTGTTGTTGTGTTATTGACTGGTGTAAACATACATGTAGCACGATTACGAAAACATCGCTACTAGAACATGCCATGTCAAGCACAATTTCAATTTTCAAACGTGTGTGAGGAAAGATCGAAGACGTTTTGATTGTGCATGTGAACCTACGGATGTAAGTGTGTGCAGCATATATACGTGTTGATTGTGTTCGATCGCACGTAAGCCTAAATGATTTCTGATTTTCAATATGTACGAGCGTGTGCATGAGAGAGTGCATGCTTCTTCACATGTACCTTCGCGTCTTCGATGTGCCAGCCTGTGCAATGCATGTGTGCATGTGTGTGTGTGTGTGTGTGTGTTTGTGTGGTGTGTGTGTGTGTGTGTGTGTGTGTGTGTGTGTGTGTGTGTGTGTGTGTGCCTGTGTGTCTATATGAATATGCTAGTAGGTGTGTTTACATGTACAGTGTACGCGTGTGCGCGCGCGCTCTCGTGTTTATGTACACACGCATATGTGCATGTGTATTGGTGTGTGTGTGTACGTGCGATTGTGTGTTTGGCGGAGGTAGGACTGGACGCGGACCAATGATGTGCTTATCGATCTGCGTGTTGCCCGTGTTTGCCTCACTGCCCTGCCCAGGTCCCAGCTCGCAATACAGCCAGCCAGCGCTGAATGCATTAATGCCAGAGTGCTTTACGGCAAACAACACATTGCATGCCATTTCACCAGTCAGCGTGTAGCCAGCCTCGACCCTGCTGCCTCGTCCTTTTGTTTCCCACGCCGGATTCCCTGGCCTTAAGATATAATGGGATTAATGTCGCGAGATGACGAACGATCAACAGCCTAGAACCGTTCCTCTTGGATTCATCCTTGATCACGATCCCTCGATCTGATACGGCGAAAACAAATATATGATCATCGATTTTCTATGGAAGGGAGCAAGGCCGTATCGAGAAAACCTGCTCACTTCCCGTCCCTTCCCAACCTCCATTCCCTCACATCCTTCCATTTCTTAGTTTCCTCACTGCCTACAGTCCCACCCCGATCCCCAGCTCCCACTCTCTTCTTTACTCTCTACTTCCCTCTTACTGGAAGTCACTCTGTAGTGAGCCCGGGAGAAAAGCTGAGAAACTAAACTGCTCTCCTGAAAAGCCTCTGCTTTCAGCCCATACGCCAAGTGTCAAAGTCGACATGAAATCTGCTCAAAGGACAAAACAGGGAGGAGCGTGAGAGTCAAAAATAGACCAAATCGGATTGGCGAACAGACGACGCCACCTTGCATTCTTCCACCAGCGTGTGATGGATTCTCCAGGCCTGCTCAGGTGGGCAAGCCGTTGACAAAAGAGACTGTATCACAGACATCTCACATGGGGAAATATTACCTGCACGAGAAAACAGGCTAAACGGTAAAATAGAGAACTTATCAAAACCACTGAAAACAGGATTTTGTGTGATAAAGAAATTTAAACATTGCACGCAACAAAGAAAAACAGCAGCCACCCACGTGTTGCTTTCGCAGGACCTCCGCCAAGCTTCTTCCACGCTCTGACTGAGACCGAAGTGACTTGGTGTTCAGTCCATACGCCCGTGAAATGAATTCAGCAGACGTGTCATTAAAAAAGGATTTTGTGTGGACATTTTGCGGTTTTTTGTTTCGTTTGTTGGAGGTTGATCTGGGTACCTTTTTTCTTTTATTAAAAGCTACTGGATGATGAATATTTTTATGAATTCAGTTTCATGGCCTTTTCGCATCTGTAGGCTATGTAAGATTGTTGATCATGAAAATCGCTAGAGCTGGTTAAAGTAAGAGCAAGTAAAGTCTCGATTTTCCTGGATATTCGCCTTGGTGGATCTATCATTACCCTGTCCCACATGGACAGAAGGATACAGAAAACTGTACATTACCAAATCAAATACATTTCCAGCGAATTTAGGCTGATTCGTCATGCACAGCAGTTCAGTCTCAGCATGGCTCTTACGCATGATAGGGAACAATGGCCATATCTGCAGAATTTGCCGTGAAAAATAAGTGTTAATATGACTTAATGCTGTTCTTGGGATGTAACGTTTTCATGTCCATATGAACTCAGTGTTGTAGTAAAGGTTGATCTGAGAGTAATTGTTCATTATCATGTCAGATGTTCTCGGGAGCTCATGCATGATATTTAGCCGCCATGTTAGTCCTGGAGGCTCGGTATGAATAAGGCATGCGATTTTTCAATGAGATACAAGAAAGGATTGCTTTTCACGTGGTTTTACTTTTTGCACCCAGCAACAGATGCCAAACTCACTCATGCACTCATACATGCACTCACTCACTCACAAACGCATTCACTCAATCAAGCATTCATAAATTTACTTATTTACTCACTCACGCACTCACTCGTGCGCTCACTCACAAACATTCACACACTCACTCACTCGCTTACTGACTCGCTCACTCACTCGCTCGCTCACTCACTCGCTCGCTCAATCACTCACTCGCTCGCTCACTCACTCACTCACTCACTCACTCACTCACTCACTCACTCACTCACTCACTCACTCACTCACTCACTCACTCACTCACTCACTCACTCACTCACTCACTCACTCACTCACTCACTCACTCACTCACTCACTCACTCACTCACTCACTCACTCACTCACTCACTCACTCACTCACTCACTCACTCACTCATTCACTCACTCACTTACTCACTCACTCACACACTAACTCGTTTGCTCATTAATTCAACCACGTCCCGTTTCATGTCTTTCCACCACATGTACATACCCATCAAATAATAAACTTTCCTTTTTCCTTTGGAAAGGAATGCAAGACAAGCCGACATTCCCAAACAAACTTTCACAGCGGTACCGAAAGCCATTTTGTGTAC
>JAWQFJ010026562.1:37500-45631 GCA_034096865.1 Theodoxus fluviatilis | reverse complement strand
GGGGAAGCGTGGGTCGTGGGAGGGGAGGGGGGGGAGGGCCTGAGCAAGAGAGGAGCTTAGGAGTGAGTAAGGAGAGAAGAGGGAGGCAGGAGGAGGAGGAGGAGGAGGAGGAAGGAGCGAGGAGGAGGAGGAAGGGGAGAGACAGTTAGGGAGGAGGACAGTGAAAGGAAGGTACAGGAGGAGGAAGAAGGAGGGAGGAGGAGGAAGGAGGCAGGAGGAGAGAGGAGGAGCGAGGAGGTGATTAGGAGATGTGAGGATGTGTGAGGTAAAGGAGGAAGGCCGGTAAGGAGGAGGATGAGGTAATGTAGGAGGTAATGGAGGAGGAAGAGGAGGAGGAGGAGGAGGAGGAGGAGTAGGAGGAGGAGGAGAGGTAGGAGGAGGCGGAGGAGGTAGGAGGAGAAAAGGAGGAAGGAAATGGTAGAGGAGGAGGAGGAGGTAAAGGAGGAGGAGGTCAAGGAGGAGGAAGAGGAGGAGGTAAAGGAGGAGGAGGAATAGGAGGTATGAATAGTTAAGGGATGTTGAGAGGAGGGAGGAGAGAGGAGCGAGAAGGAGAAGGATGGAGAAGTAGAGTGTAGTGATGTAGGAGGGGAGGAGGAGGAGGAGGAAGGAGGAGGAGGTAGGAGGAAGGAAGAGGGAGGAAGGAGGAGGAAGAGGGAGGAGGAGGAGGGAGGAGGTAAAGGAGGAGGAGGTAAAGGAGGAGTAGGAGGAGGAGGAGGAGGAGGAGGAGGAGGAGGAGGAGGAGGAGGAGGAGGAGGAGGAGGAGGAGGAGGAGGAGGAGGAGGAGGAGGAGGAGGAGGAGGTACAAGAAGAAGAAGAAGAAAAAGTTCAAGAAGAAGAAAAAGTACAAGAAGAAGAAAAAGTACTAGAAGAAGAAAAAGTACAAAAAGAAGAAGAGGTACAGGAAGTAGAAAAGGTACAAGAAGAAGAGGTACAAGAAGAAGGAGAGGTACGAGAAGAAGAAAAAGAGGTACAAGAAGATGAGGTACAAGAAGGAGAGGTACAAGAAGAAGAAGAGGTACAAGAAGGAGAGGTACAAGAAGGAGAGGTACAAGAAGGAGAGGTACAAGAAGAAGAAGAGGTACAAGAAGGAGAGGTACAAGAAGAAGAGGTACAAGAAGGAGAGGTACAAGAAGAAGAAGAGGTACAAGAAGAAGAAAAGAGCCCACCTCCATGATTTCTGCCATGGCCTGGTCTTGCTGATACTGGGGTAGTGCCTGCAGGGACTGCAGTCGGTACTGCAGCTGCAGTTGGGTCTTGCTGATTTTCTGCAGCATCTGCTTGGCAGCATCAGTCTGGGCAGGTGAGGCGCCATTCAGATGTTCACAATCCACTGCCAGCAGACGCTCTGCCAGAGCCAATGCCTCTGAGTAGGCTGCAACTGCCTCCTCGTTTTTCCCTTTCTCGTCTAGAGACAATGCCTGTATCGATGGAGACAGCAGACACTTCATAGTCAACAGGGGCAGCACTCACATTGTGCTCTGTTTGTATTCAACAACAAGACAACTTGGAAAGTTTAAGGAATTTAGGTCTGTAAATGTTCTCTTTGAAATTATGTCAGTCTCTAGCAGTTTATGCAGCCTTTCAGTTGTTAGATGTCATTTGAATTGAAGTATTACCTATATATATCACATAATTCACTGGGGAAAAAGAGAGACAAATGCAACATTGATGTTTGTTAAGGAAATATATAATTAACCTGGTCATGTGAAGTACATGTAGTTCTTGATGCTTGCCAAGTCTTTATTTGGAGTTTGGAGTCCTTCAAGCAGGTCAGGAAACTATACAGAGAGAGAGAGAGAGAGAGAGAGAGAGAGAGAGAGAGAGAGAGAGAGAGAGGAGGAGAGGAGACAGAGGAGTGAGAGACAGAGAGGAGAGGGAGAGAGAGAGAAGAGAGGAGAGAGGAGAGAGAGAGAGAGAGAGAGAGAGAGAGAGAGAGAGAGAGAGAGAGAGAGAGAGAGAGAGAGAGAGAGAGCATATGAGTGTGAAAAGTGGTGTGAAAGTCCACTGCGCAGGAATACCAGGAATGAAATTAATGGTCTGAAAATTAGAGCACTTGAACCGTCACTGACTGAAAAGGCCGACATGGCAGCAGAAAAAACACGGTTCCAAACTCACTAATGCATTTTGTCCCAACTTCCTAGTGCTAACTAGAAAAACCCCACACTCATCAGTGTTACATAGGAGACAGACATGACGCACTGCTGACCTTGTTGACGAGGGTGAAAGTGTGTTGGTGCAAGGCCTGCAGGTCATGGTAACTCTGCACACTCTGACCTGGGTCTGCATAGGGAGGGGCAGGCCGTGCCGGTCTCTGTCTGCTCCCCTCGGATCTCGGCATCTGGGCCTCCATGGCAACTGTCACACAGCAACAGACATTACAGCACCATCACACAGTGTCAGTCAACACTTGTCACAAGACTGTCATGGGGCACCTGATGTCATGGCACCATCATGCAATAGTGTCATGATAGTCACATTTGTCAAACTATTGTCATGCCATTCATAGCTGTCACAACCACCATCGCAGTGTGATTTGTCACAACATTGTCACACAAGAATATGGTGCAGTCACAGCCATGTAAGTCACATCAAGTGATACTGTCACAATGTCACACCACACTTGAAAAAGTCAGTAAATGCCATAAATCATCAGAGGGAAGCCTCAAAGTCTGCTTGCCACTGTTGGGCTAATGCTTTCATTGTTTTCCTTCCCCAGTGAAGAAAGACTGGCTGAGACTGATGTGCTGACTGCCTGATGTGATGGAACAAGAGAGATTGATTCTTTATTCTTTATTTATCAAGGATGGAATTTTAGGCATTTCTGCCTATCTTACATACTGTCCTTGCTCAAAATAAATTAACAATCCTGGATAGTTGGTTGGGGGGAAAAGTATCAAGTAGTATTTTAATGTTCAGCTGCTGGCAAATGATATATATGGAACAAATAACAACATTAAAAATAATTCAGTAAATGCCTTCTACAGCTGTTTTTTCAATGAATAAATAACAGCATGTCATAGGTACTGGCAACACAGTACACAGTAGTGAGATTATCTGAAAAGAGTGTCATGCAAAGAAGTTCAAAGAAGTATTATTTCTGATGTGCAATGGGAGTGAGTTCCATACCATAATACCCCTAAAGATGTAAGACTGCCTTTGAAAATGTCTACTCTAGGTTTTTATGGTAGAACGAAAGTGTCATGTGATGGTCGGTGGCTTGTTTTGAGGACGATGGAATACATCAATAATGTGTGTGTGTGTGTATTTGTGTGTGTAATAAGAGAGAGAGTGAGAAAAAAAATAGGCCTGGAGATGCCGGGGATCGAACCCGGGGCCTCTCACATGCGAAGCGAGCGCTCTACCACTGAGCTACATCCCCTGGCGTATGAAGACAGGGCTAAAGAAGAGAGTTATTTCATAATACTTTGCAACCCATTGTGGTACACAGTAATCTATTTCGTGACTAATTGAAGAAATATAGAAAAACTCAAGTGCTGGCACACGTCTAAACGATGACAGCTAACGCCGACAAACCATCAGAAGGGTTATACACAGAAAACGAAAACAAAATACACTGGAAACATACATCTGAAAGTACGTCATCAAACACAGATATGAAATAAAAACATTCACCACTCACCTCCTGATGCTTGAGTTTTGATTCACTAGTATTACAAGTAGTGCGAAAGACAGATGTCTATACCAACACGCTAGTCAGTCATCAACACCTTTGACTCAATACCACAAGACATCGTTGTTATAAAGTCGAAGTAGAAATAATCCGAAAATATTTAATGGCGTACCAATAGTATGATCACTTTGATAAATCTAATTTTGAAAATTTATACTTTGGAAGAGCATAATTATTCTTGTATTGAGCTGAAAGCCATTTTCCATGATTACAAGAACATGTCTTATCTACGGGGTTCGGAAACAACAAAAACAATCTGAGTTTTTAAACGCTTATGTCACATGATGTGCATCATGTCGACCAACTTCATGTAAATAACGTGAGGAGAAAAGCATCTGAGAAGTTTTCCGCCATGGATATCCTCAGACGATGGAGGAAATGGATCCGTCCTCTGACTGTCATTGTGTATTTGGTGTTGCTCGTGATTGCACTGCCCTTGTGTGTGATCGAGTTGCACAGCAAAGGCGCTCCTCAGCATGTCGAGGCGTGGTTTATTGGGGGACTCTTCGTAATGTTGTCACTACCTATTTCCTTGTGGGGAATACTGCAGCATCTTGTGTACTACTCGCAACCAACGCTGCAAAGACACATCATACGGTAACAACTTTTCCGCATTACTCCGTACTTTGCTGAACTTTTGTTTCGGAATAACAAATTCTTTGCCTGCCATCTTCACTCGACTCGCCATCCTCACTAAACAGTGACCTCAGTGAGTCAGTGTGCTCTGGTTTATCTCACTGTACTCAGGGACTTTTATTAACTTGGATCGTCTCCTTTCTCTCACCAGGATTGTTTCGCTTTTCATCCCCAGCCATTCCTTTATTTTTCATTCCTTAGACTAACCATCTTTGCCAATTCCATTGCTCTGATGGAATCTGTGCTGTGGGGAAGTGGGAGGTTCCGCGATGTAGGATGTCGAAGATGACAAGTGCGAGATCAGAAGTATGTGCGGTGAGGGAGAAGACTCTTTCCAAGAGTAATGGAGGACTTCCCAGACTCTCAAACTCAAAGAGCTTCCATTTGATCGGTAGATGGATTGTTTGACTTCCACGTGCGGGCTTTGCTAATGGATTAGGGTTAGGGTTACTTTTAGGGTCAGGGTAGGTTTAATATAGGATCAGAGTTGGAGTTACAGTTAAAAGTAACCCCTGGCGTCCTCATGTGAAAGTTTGCCACAATCTGGATGCAGTCTTTGCCAGTGACTGTTACTTCCATGACAAATAACAAATGTTACATATATGACCCTCGACTGGTGTGCGTTGCAAGTGACTCTGTTCGCTTTGAAGCAGGTGCTTTATATGTGATGATGGTGATGATGATGATGATGTACAGGACACAGCTTAGTGGCATCAGAGGATAAAATTTGGGATCAGGAGACAGGACTGTTGATGAGAGTCATTGTCTGTCATTGTGCCTTAGTTGATGCATATGAAAGGACACTCACAAAGGGGTGGAAGTGATGAAATGAGCTTTGAAAATGGTTTCCTCACAGTGCAAAGTACTGAGATTGTAGCAGTCTTTCAGGTTTACTAGAGGCAGCAGTGATGATGTGCTTGTGGTGTATTGCCACGCGGCTTTCTCCAAGGTTGAATGTTGAGGATACTTTGATGCAGCAGTTGAGTTGTTCAACTTATATGTATATATATAAGTATGTATGTATAAGATTCTAGAAAGCACTCCAAGAGTGTAAAACTCCACCAAGGATCCCACAATTTATTTTCCATGACCTGTATAGTTTAATTCATCTTAGCGTCTGCTGGAGGTCGCTGGATGCAGAACATCATCAACTTTGTGATTTGCAATATCATTTCTCTTTTTGGTTATAATTCCAAAACAGGAAACTGATAACCTGGAAATTTTGTTCTTTGGGTGAAACATTGACTTTCCACCAAATTTCATCAGAATTTGTTCTGAACATTTTGAGTTATTTTCCAAGTAATTGACTAAGGAACCAAGGGTAAAACATAACCTCCTTGATGGAAGAAAAAACTGCACTTTTGACGTTGTAAAAATTTTCAATGTAGCCACCTGTGTCATAGTGGTATGCACAGAGGACCTTGCATTCTGATTCTATTGTTGTTGATGTTTCAGGATTCTGTGGATGGTGCCAATTTATGGACTGAATGCTGTAAGTAAAGTGTTGATCTTTCAGTATTACGTAAATGTTGCCTCCCCAGAAAAGGAGCTCTCATCTTCCTTGCCCGAGTGGCAGATCCTCTTCTGATTTGTATCAGGTCATGCTTATTAGAGTGATGCCTGTTATGTTCATCATTAAAGGTGTTTTTGTTACATTCATAGACTGGTTTTTCTGACTAGATAGTAAGTTGAGTTATTATTTCAGTGGTAGTCTAGAGTGAACCCTGATCCACTTCAAGTCACATGCATCTAAATCCCGTGTGAGGCTGGGTGCTGATTGATCACGAGACATTGCTCACTTTGCACGGTTTTCTACTGATTGGCTACCTATAGATAGGACCCACAGAGCTGCCAGGTGCTACGATTTAGGCGTAGCATGCTACGATTTCGACATGCTTGCTACGATGCTATGATCGTCAGGGAAAAACTACGATTTTTCAAAGCCTCGAACTAAACTTTTGACCATCACGTAGAACACCCCCCCCCGCTTCACGCTGGCGGTTTAGCGCTCAGCGTCTTGACAGCCCCCCCCCCGCTTCACGCCGGCGGTTCAGCGCTTCGCACCTGCACAAACATCGCCATTTTCCTTCTTGTGCGTGTGTGCTACGCCTATTTCTTAAATGCTACTCCAAAAAGCTCTGGATGCTACTCTTTGGCATGATGGTGGGTTGGCAGCTCTGGACCCACTGCACCTCTGCACATTGGGTTTAGATACTGACCTATTTCTATTTTGGACTGAGACACGTTCTTCAGAAAAACGTATTCACTTGATAACTGCTTGTAAAGAACTGTTGCATCCACAATTTCTGCGCTGCTGAATTTCTCAACAGCCAATCAACCAAAACAACATGGGAAGAGAAAAGTCATCAAAGAATCTTTGGTATATAAAAAAGTTCAATGGCATCCAGCTATTTTACACAACCAAACAGTGCCCAGCATTGCACAGGATTTAGTCACGGTCCTTCAAGTCATTCAGAACACTGCAAGCAGAGCCTGAGTGCAGACTTGCAAGTAGGATATATATCAACTGTACCAAAGAGTGGATGGGAGTAAAAGTAGGAATGGGAGTGAATGGAGGGGCAAATAGAGAGTGGATAGTAGTAGAAGTAGGAAAGGGAGTTCAAGGAAGGGCAAACAGAGAGTGGATAGGAATAGAAGTAGGAAGGGGAGTTAAAGGAAGGGCAAACAGAGTGTGGATAGGATTAGAAGAATAAAGGGGAGTTAATGGAGGGGCAAACAGAGAGTGGATAGGAGTAGAAGTAGGAAGGGGAGTTAAAGGAAGGGCAAACAGAGAGTGGCTAGGATTAGAAGTAGGAAGGGGAGTTAAAGGAGGGGCAAACAGAGAGTGGCTAGGATTAGAAGTAGGAAGGGGAGTTAATGGAGGGGCAGACAGAGAGTGGATAGTAGTAGAAGTAGGAAGGGGATTTAATGGAGGGGCAAACAGAGAGTGGATAGGAGTAGAAGTAGGAAGGGGAGTTCAAGGAGGGGCAAACAGAGAGTTGATGGGAGTAGAAGTAGGAAGGGGAGTTAATGGAGGGGCAAACAGAGAGTGGATAGGATTAGAAGTAGGAATGAGAGTTAATGGAGGGGCAAACAGAGAGTGGATAGGATTAGAAGTAGGAATGAGAGTTAAAGGAGGGGCAAACAGAGAGTGGCTAGGATTAGAAGTAGGAAGGGGAGTTAATGGAGGGGCAAACAGAGAGTGGATAGGATTAGAAGTAGGAATGAGAGTTAATGGAGGGGCAAACAGAGAGTGGATAGGATTAGAAGTAGGAATGAGAGTTAAAGGAGAGGCAAACAGAGAGTGGATAGGATTAGAAGTAGGAATGAGAGTTAATGGAGGGGCAAACAGAGAGTGGATAGGATTAGAAGTAGGAATGAGAGTTAAAGGAGAGGCAAACAGAGAGTTGATGGGAGTAGAAGTAGGAAGGGGAGTTAAAGGAAGGGCAAACAGAGAGTGGCTAGGATTAGAAGTAGGAAGGGGAGTTAATGGAGGGGCAGACAGAGAGTGGATAGTAGTAGAAGTAGGAAGGGGAGTTAAAGGAAGGGCAAATAGAGAGTGGATAGGATTAGAAGAATAAAGGGGAGTTAATGGAGGGGCAAATAGAGAGTGGATAGGATTAGAAGTAGGAAGGGGAGTTCAAGGAAGGGCAAACAGAGAGTGGATAGGATTAGAAGAATAAAGGGGAGTTAATGGAGGGGCAAATAGAGAGTGGATAGGATTAGAAGTAGGAAGGGGAGTTAAAGGAAGGGCAAACAGAGAGTGGATAGGATTAGAAGAATAAAGGGGAGTTAATGGAAGGG
>JAWQFJ010026562.1:0-32500 GCA_034096865.1 Theodoxus fluviatilis | reverse complement strand
CAAGATAAATAATGATGAAGGCAGTATAAAGCATTGATATTTGAGTGGCTGACTTGATGATGATTAAGATGATGATGATGATGATGATGATGATGATGATGATGATGATGATGACGATGATGATGACAATGACAATGATGATGATGACAATGACAATGATGACAACAATGACAATAACATTTATTTTGAAAAAATTGTATCTATCATGGCACAGGCAGTTCAAGGCACATTTACAGAAACAAAACAAACAACAGCTTGACTTGTAAACACAAGAATGAAAAATACAAAGGAAGAAATAAGCACACAAATAAATCATTTGTTTTACAGCCACTTCATCCAGCGCTGCAAGCATGGAGTTCTGCAGTACACCGTGGTGAGGCCTGCCACCACCATCATAGCTCTGTAAGTGAGGAGCCTCTTCTGCCAGTCTGTCTGTCACTTCATGCTGTCAATCATCAGTCTACTATCTCTCTGTTCCTGCAGTCAGTCATCTCTCTGTCTGTGCCTCTCCCTGTCTATGTCGACTGCCTTGTTTTGCCGTTACCGTACCAAGTCCCATAATGCCATATTCCACCCTACCTGCCTCTCCCATACCAACCCTTGCCTCTCAGGGACAGTGTGGGCTAGTTTTCCTACTTGAACTGATTGCTGTAAATTTTGCTACCATCATCCACCTTTTACTGGTCTGCACTTGTGCATCACCTTTGGTGATCTTCCATTTCAAGCTGGCCCATCTTTATGGAGTCATAGTGATGAAGGAATAGCCAGCATTGGCAATTTGATGAGGCAGGGGCAGACAGGGGGCAGAGATTTATGGTTTTTGCTTCAGTCAGACCAATGCTCATATGAGACAGCTGGAGTGATGGTTTTTATCTCTGGGTGTTCGTTGTTACCTGAGACAGTGAGGTTGTTCTCACTTGAAACAGTGGGGATAATGGTTTTTACCTGAGGCAGTGGGTTTTTGTTGTTGTTATCAAGACAGTGGACACAGTGGTTTTCACCTGAGACACTTGGGGGGTATTCATTACCTGAGGCAATGAGAGGTAATATTTTTGGCCTTAGACTGAGACATGGGATTAATGGTTTTCCACTGAGACAGTATGGCTGTTTCTTTTTAACTGAGAGAGTGAAGGTGGTGTGTGTTACATCCCACTGAAGTAATGCTTCTTGTTAAGCCATTCATTGAAGGTGATGCCTGAGCTACAGAAACTGCTTGCATGTATGCTTGTCTTGCAGGGCTTGCGAGTTGGGAGGCAAATACGATGAGGGAGACTTCAACTTCAAAACAGCCTGGTCCTACCTGGTCATCATCAACAACATCTCTCAGATTGTACGTTGTCCTCTGTCAGGCCGACTTGCAAGCTTTGCCATGTGTGTGTGTGTGTGTGTGTGTGTGTGTGTGTGTGTGTGTGTGTGTATCTGTGTGTGTATCTGTGTGTGTGTGTGTATCTGTGTGTGTATCTGTGTGTGTATCTGTGTGCGTATCTGTGTGTGTGTGTATCTGTGTGTGTGAGTCTGTGTGTGTGTGTGTGTGTGTGTGTGTGTGTGTGTGTGTGTGTGTGTATGTGTGTGTGTGTGTGTGTGTGTGTGTGCCTCTATGTGTATGTGTGTGTGTGTGTGTGTGTGTGTGTGTGTGTGTGTGTGTGAGTGTGTGTGTGTGTGCCTCTATGTGTATGTGTGTGTGTGTGTGTGTGTGTGTGTGTGTGTGTGTGTGTGTGCCTCTATGTGTATGTGTGTGTGTGTGTGTGTGTGTGTGTGTGTGTGTGTGTGTGTGTGAGTGTTTATATGTGTGTGTGTGTGTGTGTATCTGTGTGTGTGAGTGTGTGTATGTGTGTGTGTGTGTGTATCTGTGTGTGTGTTTATATGTGTGTGTGTGTGTGTATCTCTGTGTGTGTGTGTATCTGTGTGTGTATCTGTGTGTGTATCTGCGTGTGTGTGTGTGTGTGTGTATCTGTGTGTGTGAGTTTGTGTGTGTGTGTGTGTGTGTGTGTGTGTGTATCTGTGTGTGCGAGTCTGTGTGTGTGCGTGTGTTATGTCTGTGTGTGTGTGTGTGTGTGTGTGTATCTCTGTGTACGTGCATGCATGCATGCATGTGTGTGTTATATGTCAATGTGTGTGTGTTTGTGTGTGTATATCTGCATGTGTGTGTGTGTGTGTATCTCTTTACATCTCCTCCTCTTCCTTCATTCACTCCTCTTCACCCACTTTCCCCATCACTCTCCAGCCATCACCCCATATCCATCATGACCCCCTCCATCTCTTGCCGTATAAACTTTTGGACTGGCCTTGTTTGGTGTGGGATGTCTGTAGTTTGGGTTTTTATGTGCCATCTAAAGCCTGCTGTGATGTACGTAGGTTATTAAACCATTCTGTCAGCATGGTTTTGCCCTGTCAAGGAGTACAAAGAGTTCCTGTTGGGGCTGAGATTACAAGGAAGTTGTAGCCTGAGCAGTTTCTGCTGGCATGCCAGCCCAGAGAGATCAAACGAGTGACTAGGGCCCTGTGCAGTGCTACATTGAACACAAAATAATGTCTTTGTACTGGGTCCAAGTGTGTCAGCAGTGCTGCTTTGAGATATCTGTCAGATCTTATTTGCAATTACACATTAAGTTGATTAACAAGAGATCTTATTTGCAATTACACATTAAGTTGATTAACAAGAGAACTGGGCTACTCTTCTTACACGTGCAGCAGAAGAAATTCCAAAGATATGACTTCATATTCTTTCCATTCATGGGCCCAAGGCTCTGGGATGAGATCCCAGAAACGCTACAGAGGTATCATTCACTTACAAGTAACTTTCAAAAGGAGTTTCAGGACTTTTTCTATTCTAATCTGATTTGTCCTTATTTTGAACATGCCTGGCATGAAAAACATAAACACAACAAAAACAAACACACACACATGTGCATGCACACACCCACATGCACTTACCTACCTGCATCTGCATGCATGACATGCAGATGCAGGCATTACCACGAAAAGAGTGACTGACAGACCAACAGAAAGATCGACCGATGGACCTACCAACTGACTGACTGACAAACTGACTGACTGACCGACCGGCCAACAGACAGAATAAGTTTGATGACCAATGTGACTAGAACTTTTTTTTTTAATCAATAGTTTTTTCTTTCTCTGCAGTGGGCCATGTACAGCCTAGTACTATTCTACAAGGCAACAAAGGAGGAGTTAGCTCCCCTGAAACCTATTCCCAAATTCCTGTGTGTCAAGGCTGTTGTCTTCCTGTCCTTCTGGTGAGTACCCAGTTGTGTGTTTGTGTGTGTGTGTGCATGTGTGTGTGTGTGTTTGTGTGTGTGTGTGTGTGTGTGTGTGTGTGTGTGTGTGTGTGTGTGTGTGTGAGTGTGTGTGTGTGTATGCTTGCGCCTGCATGATTGTGTGTGTGTGTGTGTGTGTGTGTATGCGCATACATGTGGGCAGGCTTGCGCCTGCATGATTGTGTGTGTATGTGTGTGTATGCGCATACATGTGTGCATGCTTGCACCTGCATGAGTGTGTGTGTGTGTGTGTATGCGCATACATGTGTGCATGCTTGCGCCTGCATGATTGTGTGTGTGTGTGTGTATGCGCATACATGTGTGCAGGCTTGCGCCTGCATGTTTGTGTGTGTATGCGCATACATGTGTGCATGCTTGCACCTGCATGAGTGTGTGTGTGTGTGTATGCGCATACATGTGTGCATGCTTGCGCCTGCATTATTGTGTGTGTGTTTGTGTGTGTGTGTGTGTGTGTATGCGCATACATGTGTGCATGCTTGCGGCTGCATGATTGTGTGTGTGTGTGTGTGTGTGTGTGTGTGTGTGTGTGTGTGTGTGCGTGTGTGTGTGTCCTGTCTGTCAGCTTGTTTGTTTTCTCTACTTTCTGGTGGGTCCTCTGTCCTGTCTGTGCATCCTAATGTGCTTGCAGGAAAGAGAAGTTGCTAAAGGAGGGTGGGTGTTTTCCCTCTGTATTTCAAGATGCAATCTTCACATTCTGCCTCTGAGAGCAGTTGTTATGTATGCAGCACTATTTCTGTAGCAAGCTGTAGTGACTTCAACGCTTTCTGTAGCAAGCTGTAGTGACTTCAACACTGTTTCTGTAGCAAGCTGTAGTGAATTTAACACTGTTTCTGTATCAAGCTGTAGTGACTTCAACACTGTTTCTGTAGCAAGCTGTAGTGACTTCAACACTGTTTCTGTAGCAAACTGTAGTGACTTCAACACTGTTTCTGTAGCAAGCTGTAGTGACTTCAACACTGTTTCTGTAGCAAGCTGTAGTGACTTCAACACTGTTTCTGTAGCAAGCTGTAGTGACTTCAACACTGTTTCTGTAGCAAACTGTAGTGACTTCAACACTTTCTGTATCAAGCTGTAGTGACTTCAACACTGTTTCTGTAGCAAGCTGTAGTGACTTCAACACTTTTTCTGTAGCAAGCTGTAGTGACTTCAACACTGTTTCTGTAGCAAGCTGTAGTGACTTCAACACTTTCTGTCAAAACTGTAGTGACTTCAACACTGTTTCTATAGCAAACTGTAGTGACTTCAACACTTTCTGTAGCAAGCTGTAGTGACTTCAACACTGTTTCTGTAGCAAGCTGCAGTGACTTCAACACTGTTTCTGTAGCAAGCTGTAGTGACTTCAACACTGTTTCTATAGCAAGCTGTAGTGACTTCAACACTGTTTCTGTAGCAAGCTGCAGTGACTTCAACACTGTTTCTGTATCAAGCTGTAGTGACTTCAACACTGTTTCTGTAGCAAGCTGTAGTGACTTCAACACTGTTTTTGTAGCAAGCTGTAGTGACTTCAACGCTGTTTCTTTAGCAAGCTGTAGTGACTTCAACACTTTCTGTCAAAAACTAGTGACTTCAACACTGTTTCTATAGCAAACTGTAGTGACTTCAACACTTTCTGTCAAAAACTAGTGACTTCAGTACTGTTTCTATAGCAAGCTGTAGTGACTTCAACACTTTCTGTCAAAAACTAGTGACTTCAACACTGTTTCTGTAGCAAGCTGTAGTGACTTCAACACTTTCTGTCAAAAACTAGTGACTTCAACACTGTTTCTATAGCAAGCTGTAGTGACTTCAACACTTTCTGTCAAAAACTGTAGGGACTTCAACACTGTTTCTATAGCAAGCTGTAGTGACTTCAACACTGTTTCTATAGCAAGCTGTAGTGACTTCATCACTGTTTCTGTAGCAAGCTGTAGTGACTTCAACACTGTTTCTGTAGCAAGCTGTAGTGACTTCAACACTGTTTCTTTAGCAAGCTGTAGTGACTTCCGTACTGTTTCTGTAGCAAGCTGTAGTGACTTCAACACTGTTTCTGTAGCAAGCTGTAGTGACTTCAACACTGTTTCTGTAGCAAGCTGTAGTGACTTCAACACTGTTTCTGTAGCAAGCTGTAGTGACTTCAACACTGTTTCTTTAGCAAGCTGTAGTGACTTCAACACTGTTTCTGTAGCAAACTGTAGTGACTTCAACACTTTCTGTATCAAGCTGTAGTGACTTCAACACTGTTTCTGTAGCAAGCTGTAGTGACTTCAACACTGTTTCTGTAGGAAGCTGTAGTGACTTCAACACTGTTTCTGTAGCAGGCTGTAGTGACTTCAACGCTGTTTCTGAAGCAAGCTGTAGTGACTTCAACACTGTTTATTAGCAAGCTGTAGTGACTTCAACACTCTTTCTAAAGAAAGCTGTTGTGACTTCAAGACTGTTTCCATTGCACGCTGTAGTGACTTCAATACTGTTTTTATAGCAAGCTGTAGTGACTTCAACACTCTCTCTAAAGAAAGCTGCAGTGACTTCAACACTGTTTCTAAAGAATTATGTAGTGACTTCAGTACTGTTTCTATAGCAAGCTGTAGTCTTCTCGTTCGCAGTGGCTATACTATCAATCCGGTATGGGTAATGTACGTCGTCGTTTTCTCCAACTCGTCGCAGCTGCCATATAGTTTGGTCTGCAGGGGAGTTGGTGACGGCCACACTTCCCTCCTTTCTTCTTCAAGTAAGGGACAGGTTGCAAGATGTAGTGACTTCAGTACTGTTTCTATAGCAAGCTGTAGTGACTTTAACACTGTTTCTATAGCAAGCTGTAGTGACTTCAACATTGTTTCTATAGCAAGCTGTAGTGACTTCAACACTGTTTCCATAGCAAGCTGTAGTGACTTCAATACTATTTCTGTAGCAAGCTGTAGTGACTTCAACATTGTTTCTATAGCAAGCTGTAGTAACTTCATTACTGTTTCTGTAGCAAGCTGTAGTGACTTCAACACTGTTTCTATAGCAAGCTGTAGTGACTTCAACACTTTCTGTCTAAAACTATAGTGACTTCAGTACTGTTTCTATAGCAAGCTGTAGTGACTTCAGTACTGTTTCTATAGCAAGCTGTAGTGACTTCAATACTGTTTCTATAGCAAGCTGTAGTGACTTCAATACTGTTTCTATAGCAAGCTGTAGTGACTTCAACACTCTTTCTAAAGAAAGCTGCAGTGACTTCAGTACTGTTTCTATAGCAAGCTGTAGTGACTTCAATACTGTTTCTATAGCAAGCTGTAGTGACTTCAGTACTGTTTCTATAGCAAGCTGTAGTGACTTCATCACTGTTTCTATAGCAAGCTGTAGTGACTTTAACACTGTTTCTATAGCAAGCTGTAGTGACTTTAACACTGTTTCTGCTTTTTGTGTGTGCTGATTACAGTGATATCATTTCAAAGGTGGTGTTTGATTTGCTGATTTACTTCGTGTGTGGTGACTGTTTTGTTGCTTCTATTTTTTCGTGGTGACTGTTGTGCTGTTTCTATTTTTGTGTGGTGACTATTGTGCTGTTTCTATTTTTGTGTGGTGAGTGTTGTGCTGTTTCTATTTTTGTGTGGTGACTGTTGTGCTGTTTCTATTTTTGTGTGGTGACTGTTGTGCTGTTTCTATTTTTGTGTGGTGACTGTTGTGCTGTTTCTATTTTTGTGTGGTGACTATTGCGCTGTTTCTGTTTTTGTGTGGTGACTATTGTGCTGTTTCTATTTTTGTGTGGTGACTATTGTGTTGTTTCTATTTTTGTGTGGTGAGTGTTTAGCTGTTTTTAACTTTTTGTGAGGTAACTGTTTTGTTTCTACTTTGGTATGGTGGTTGTTTTGTTGTTGCTACTTTGTGTGTAAATGATTCAATGGCTGTTTCTATATTTGATGTTGTGACTGCATGGCTGTGTCTGTTTTCAGGCAGGCCGTTGTGATTGCAGCGTTGGCCAAACTGGGTGCCATACCTCAGAATGGAAGCTGGGTCTTCTACAACAGCACTAAGGAAGTAGCTACCGGCATTCAGGTAAGTCCTTGTCATTGTTCCTTTATTTTTCTCTATGTCTGTTCTGCCGGAACTCTGTGTGTCTTTCTGTCTCTCTGTCACTTGGTCTGTCTGCAATGCAGTAGAAAATACTGGCTTATCAGTTTTAATTGGCATCTTTCAACTCTCTTTTGTCCGTTTTGTCCTAGTCCACCTTTTTCCACCTCATGCTGCCAGTCCTGTACTGACCTAGCTCTCAGCTAACTCTCTGCTGCCCTCTCACAAGTTTTCCTTCACAGACTCATTGTTCCAAAGATTGTAGAGTTTCTTGAATGAATGAAATTATCATCATCATTGTCATCATCATCATCATCATCATCATCATCATCATCATCATCATCATCGTTGTCGTCGTCAACATTGTAGTCATTGTCATCATCATCATCATCATCATCATCATCATCATCATCATCATCATCATCAGAGTTAGGGGTCAAGTGATGACTTTGAAGCATGTTCACGAAACATAGACGAATGAGTTTAAGAAGGAAAACTGGAGAGCTAGCTTTAGTCTTACACTTCTTTACCCCTGCTGCCCAACAAAGGCATGGCATTTATCTCCAGTTTTCCTACTAAAACTTTTTTCTAAATTTAGCAACCATCTCAGGAACGACAGGCATCTCTGCTCCAAGGTTATCACATGGTAGCTAAATTTAGAACAATGATTTTAATGAGGGAAATGTTAGAGGGAGCTTCAAGAGCTTGGCCGCCAGCAAGATAGATGTGGTAATGACAGCAAGGGATGGAGAAAGGCTAATGGGTACAGTGTTCAAAGCTGCAAAGATCCTAGAGATGCCATCTTGGGCAAGCAGCTCTGCTTGCATTGCTTGTTCCTGCCCACCTGTAAGGATACACACCTGTAAGGGTAATGGAGGCATGCTGTAGTGTGAGTAGCCCTTGAAGCAGCTGTAAGTCACCAATAGGTAATGATACTCTCCAGGGAGTAAATATTTTTTTTTCTCCGTCTGATTATATGGCTGTCATCACGTACTTGTTCTGGATTTATCTCAAAGCCCAGCAGTCATGGACGTAAAGTGCAAAGTGGCATGAGATCCAGATTAGTGGAATGAATTGCTGTGCTACAATCAAAACATCTGCATTTGTCTTTTGTATGTTTTGTGTGTCCTTTGCAGGATTTTTGCATCTGCATCGAGATGTTCCTGGCATCCATCGCCCACTACTACTCCTTCTCACACACGCCCTACATGGCAGAGTCTGAGGAGCAGGGCAACTGCTGCTCATCCTTCCTGTCCATGTGGGACATCTCTGACGTCCACGCTGACATCGTGGAACATGCCCGCTATGTGGGTCAGTGCACTTTCCATTTTTCCTTTGCCTGTCTCTCCTTCTGTCTCTTTCCAGCCATTATCTCATAATGTGGAACATGCTTGCTGAGTGGGTTGGGACACTCATCCATTTTTCCTTTGCCTGTATCTGTGTCTCTGTCTCTATCATGGGACTCTTTGGCCAAGTGGTTAACATGTTTGACCTGCAGTCGCTTGTGGCTATAGTAGGTGCACTTTTCGAAGCTGTGCAGTTTCCAGAGTGGCATCCTTGAGGAAAATGTTTAACTCGCATTGATTCTCCCTGACCTTTAGTAAAATGGGGTTCCTGTGAGGGCAGCCATGGTACTCTGTGGTGTGATTAACCCTTGTGGTGTGATTAATCCTTGTGGTGTGATTAACCCTTGTGGTGTGATTAACCCTTGTATGTGACAATGAGCCAGCATCGGGTTGGAGTTCTCCCAAGGGAGTGGAGTTGGTGTTGGTACCTGACTGTGTGCCCTTGTCTGTCATGTCACAGTATTTGGCGTCAGGCGCCAGTGAAGCACAGATCATGTGGCCCGTTGAGCAGGGAGTAAAGTGTGAAGCAGTTAGAGACCCAGATATGGGTGATAAGTCGCTATATCAAATTTATGTTTACCTTTTATCTCTCTCTTTCTGTCAATCTTGCTCTCTGTCTCTGTCTGTCTGTCTGTCTGTCTGTCTGTCTGTCTGTCTGTGTGTCTGTGTGTGTCTCTGTGTCTGTCTGTCTGTCTGTCTGTCTGTCTGTCTGTGTGTCTGTCTGTCTGTCTGTCTGTCTGTCTGTCTGTCTGTCTGTCTGTCTGTCTGTCTGTCTGTCTGTCTGTCTGTCTGTCTGCCTGACTGTCTGTATGTCTGTCTGTCTGTCTGTCTGTCTGTCTGTCTGTCTGTCTGTCTGTCTGTCTGTCTGTCTCTTCCCTCCCCTTCCCCCCTCCATTAATTCAACCATAGGTTAGTTATAGAACTATTCAGTTTTTCTCAAGAGCAGCCTTTCCTGCAGATTTAAGAAGCCAAGGTAGTTGACGCTGGACTATGAGATGACATCAGTGTGTGACACAGTGTGTTCAAGAAGGCAAAGCCTATTATCCAGGCAGCGCTTTACATTGGAGCATAAGCATAACACATTTCACTGGTAAAAATACAGGGATATAAAGTACACCTTAATATAATTACACAAAATTTCGTTTTTTGTGTGTGGGTTTTTTAGTTGCCCTTGCATTCCTTCATTGCTTAGAGGTTGACACTAACTTCATTCATTCTTCAGTGCATTACATTTACACTGTGAGCTATTTAATACTGTCCCTACCATTACATCTGCATTGACAGTGATGTCTCTATGTTGCACTACAGGCAACGGTGTGCAGAGGATCGGAGGTGGGGTGCAGAGGCGACTGGGGCTGAAGAGGGGAGGTAACTCAGAGAACACGCCGCTGCTTGTGGACAGTGGAGGAAACCAGAGTTATGGAGACACGGTAACACGACTGCAGGCATCGGGTGAGGAGAGTGCTGACCAGCTTGAATCTGACTGGGATGTTTCCTCTATTGAGCGCGATGACTTTGGCAAAGAGACCACCGCTTCAACCACAACCAGTATGAACAACTACGCAGAATTCTCTACCAGCGTGGAGGTGGGCAACCAGGCCCCTACGGACACCCCCCACCCCCCACAAGATGCCCTGCACTGCTACACTGAGGCCCCTCACACAGAGGGTGCTCAGATGGCACCTGAGGAGGTGACCCCCCCTGCCACGGGGGGTTCTGGTGGTCCTGAAGCTGGTGTGATGGGGGGTAGTGACCCCCAGCCTTTGGGGACAGAGTTGACTGACACCCAGGTAGGGAGCTCTGAGCCTGACCCTAGTGGAGTTGAAGGTCAGAGGTCAGAGGGTTCTGGAGTTCAAGACCTCAACCATTCTTCCAGTGAGGAGGATGGGGAGCCAGGCAAACCTGTGATATGTTGATGGAATGGTATTCCCACCTGTTGCGTCTGTATTGTAATTGTATTGTCTGCCATAGACTAATTGTGCTGACTGGGTGATTGATACTACACAGTGTGATAATTTTGCTTCAATTTTGTGCAGAGTAGGAAATTTTTTTAAGATGTATGATATATTTTTGTAATTACATAGGAATGCAATGACAGTCCAATTTTTGCTCATGACCTGTTCAATGCTCACCATGCTTCTACGTCATTTTGCATCCATGACACACAAGCAGCCTGTGGATACTGGTGAATTGGAGAGGCTGAGTTGAGTGCATGCGCATCTCTCTTTGCTCAGCTTAGGGAGAGGGAGACCTCAGTGAGTCAGCACTTACTTTTCTCACAAGATGAAAACCGTTTCAAAGAGAATGAATGCATTACAGAAAGGTGCATATGCTTTTTTTTTTAATACTCAGGATTTCATTGTTTGTTCAGAGATAGTTAACTACAGGTGAAAACTATAATGGAGGAATTGTTTTGCTTTGTTCATTCATGCAAAAGGCAATGATGCCCTTCTGTTCAGTGTCTCATCCTGTGCATATATTTAACAGAGAGAGAGAGAGAGAGAGAGAGAGAGAGAGAGAGAGAGAGAGAGAGAGAGAGAGAGAGAGACAGCATACATGTATGTGAGTCTGAAAGGTCAATGTAATTGTATATAACAAAAACTATTTTGCAATGGAATTCCATGTATGTGCAAGGAGCATGGTGATACTGTTTCACTGGAAGTTTGCTGCATAAATCCTTCCCACCAGTACAGACAAGCCTGGCAGTATACACAATATTCTCTCATGCAGTTAGTGTTGCCTTAACTGTCACTTGACTGTCTCTTACACACAAATCTGTCATTTTAGAGTAGGACATCCATAGCTGTCACTACACTCCTCATTACAAAGACAGAGTTTTCATTCTCTTCCTGCATGACATTTGCATTGCCAGTAGCTCTCTTGTCTGGAAATGCAGTTCTGAGAGTGCTTGCCCGCAGTTGCTAGCAACAAGCAGTTGGGGCGTTTGAAGCCACACGGATCCGTGCTGCATCCTTGGGCGAGGTGCTTCATTTGTATTGCCAATTCCCACCCAGGAGTAAAATTGGGTAACTGTGATGGCAGTGTTTGTATACTCTAGTGCCATAAACCCTTGATGCAGTCGTGAGCAAGTTTTGGACTGGAATATTCTCAAGGTAGTGGATATGCTGCTGTGTGAATTTCATCTGTCAGTCACTGCGTTTTGTCATCAGAACCCAGGCACTCGAAACCCTCTGTAGTTATGAAGAAAGAGGAATTGTATGGTAAAACGCAGTCATGGGAGTAGTTAGGCTACTTTCTTTGTAGCTTGGGCAACAGTGTTCACTGACTTTCGTCATCAAGGTAGGAATGCTTTCATAAAGTGGCTTTGGAGGGACGTGCTGCCTGGCAGTCTGAGGGTGGATATGGAGTGCAAAGTTCCAACACTTGTCAGCAGAACAGAACAGAATAGCTAAAGTTGTGGCATGCACTGAAGTCGTAAAAGGTAAAGTTACAGAGATACATATTCTCCCCTTAGATTACTCTCAACAGAAATGAAATGTGAGCTCTAGATGTTGAGAGTCTTGCTGTTTCTGCCTTCTGTGTATTTAAGTCACTTGCCTGATAGTTTGGAGTTGATGTACACCACTTTTTGGAGCCTTTTTTCTTCCTGTCACAAAGCAAGGTGTCCACTTTTCCTTGTCGGCGTGACTTTCTTCTGCCTTACAAAGACTTCTTGTTGCAATGCCGGCACAGGGGAAATGCACAGTCTATTATTTCCTGAACATTTCTTTGTATCGTCTTCAAAGATTTTAAGCCAGTTTTATTTATTACATGTATGAATGAGTACTTGAAGTGCTGTAGATTTTGTGAGTTAGGGAGAGCATGTTCAAAGCATAATATGTGCAAGGGATGGGGAAGATCAGAAACTGTTTCTGTTTGGCGCTCTGTCATAGGATCTTTGTACATGCATGAATCATGGAATGAGTACTCGAAGTGCTGCAGATTTCATGAGCTTGGAAGTGTATTTTTAAAAGTAACAAACTACAGACACTCTGCAAAAAGTTTTGGCAGCATGAGCACAGTCAGCGTTCGGCAGAGGCAGAGGAATCTAGTGTCCAGTTCCAGCACAGAGACTGCAAACTCTGCAGACATTCTGTGACAGGCTCTGCCAGTGTGGTGCCATTTGCAAGCATTCTGCTTGGAACTGTGTGAATATAACTCAAGAAGCCACATCTGTTGTGGTTGATGACATGCTGAGCATACCTCTCTCATACAATAAATTGACACACATTTTCATTTCTCTGTGTGTGTGTGGATTTGTTTTCCTTATAGAGTTTATATGAACAGGTCTGGTTGTGGCAGCATGCTATGAAGCTGTGAATCTCAATCTATTTTTGAGAATGAGAGGTAGTATAACAAGAAACTTCACAAAACCAGACACAGAGATATACTTGTAAACAGTCAGACACGCAGATGGACATAATGAATGAAAACGTCATAGTCATGATAATGTTCACACAGACCCAGTGAACCAGGTTATGCAAAACACATGTTGTACAGTAAGACTGACCCAGGGTACATGGTGCATGTACAAATTGCAATATACTTGTATCAAAATATGCCAAATGTTCCCAATACAGAGCCAAAACTCTGCATTAGAAATTGTTAGTACATATGCACACATACATCAACCGAATGTGCATCAGTTCAGTTCAGTTAAGTCTCTTAACCCTGAGATGGGTTGTTGAGGCACCACTGATGACTTTCGGACAATCTTCCTCCATCGATCTCCCATAGAGTGTGAGATTCTTAAAAAGTGTATAAAGCTACAAAATTAAATGAGCACATCAAACACTTCATACAAACATGTCCCAATAGACAGGATTTCTACAAAAGATTACAGTTTAAAAATTTAAAAAGCATATAATGCAAACAAAACTGAAATAATTTCCTAAGTTGAAGAGTCATAATCAAGACTGCTGCATTTTTGACTCACATGCGAAGCAAAAGTGAGTCTATGTACTCACCCTTTTCGTCCGTCCGGGCGTCCGTGAAAAAAACGTTGGATTTTTCTCGGAGACTATTAAGTCTATCAATACCCAATTTGGCATGATGGTGTATGATGACAAGGCGTCAAAAAACATACATAGTGACTTGACCATGCTTCAAGGTCAAGGTCGCAGGGGCCGTAAATGTTGTCTAAAAAACAGCCATTTTTCACATCCTCTCAGCATGTGAGTCGTGTGGGCTTTGCCCTTGTTAACATCTTGTTGACATTGTAGTAATCACTGTAAAGCACTGACAAATCAAAAGGCAAGAGATGATTGTCAGGATTTTTGACACGGGGAAGATGACAGACCTACTTAGACCTATAGGCCTCCTGTGGCAATAAGAACAAACAACCCTTGCAGCCGAGTCAACAAGCACAGCTATGCACCATATTCCCCGTACTTCTGTTATTGTCAAAGGCAAGCTAACGTTGATCTTTAAAATGTCCAATTTGCTTTGGTTCCCATTTCCCAGAAGTTGTGGCGACGGCCACTTTTTCAACAGGATGTTTTCAGGCAGTCTTTGCAGCGCTTAAATTGTCCTCCAGTCCTCTGTCATCTTGAGATGGATACATGCACGTACAAGCGGACACATGCACGTACAGCTATGGCAAACCAGAAGACACTGGTGGGGTCATTCTCCGAGAGGTGGCAGGGTGACCTTAACAGTGAGGTCGCTGTCCCGGAGCTGGCACAGCAGTTTGAGAGTCTGTCCCTGGTAGAGGGGGCGACGGGCTTGGAAGCGCCACCTGGCGCCAGTGGGAGCCCCACAAGCTGGTGTCCAGCTCCAGGCCCTCGTCTAGCTCCAGTCTGAACCAGTAGAGGATGGCGTGGCACTCGCCCTCCTGGGCCACAACAGGAACCCTCAGCTTGCAGCCCTGGCTGACCTGGTCCTCCAGGCATCGCTGCAAAGCGGCCTCGGCCTCGATGTCCTCCCACCACACGTCCTCGTCCTCTTCCTCAGCCTCATCCTGCAGCTGTGCCTGGACTTTCTGGCTGCTGACTCTGTGCGGGACACTGGACACATGACCAGACATGAGGCTCTCCTGATCCAGAGGGGCGTTCAGGTTGACTTGATGCATCATAAAGGGCTCAGTCAAGGGCACGTAACTCAAGCCGTGCATGTGGACCACAATGGCCTCAGAGTCCTGTAAGCCAAATTGTTATGTTTAATGCCTGCAATTACTTGCAATTATGTACTCTCTCTCTCTGTCTCTCTCTCTCTCTCTCTCTCTCTCTGTCTTTCTCTCTCTTTCTCTCCCCACTCTCTTTCTCTCTCTCTCTCTCTCTCTCTCTCTCTCTCTCTCACACACACACACACACACACACAACATACGCACGCACACACACACACACAGACACACACACATGCACACACGCACACTCACACATGTGCGCACACACACACAAACACACACACACGCACGCACACACAAACCTTCCAATATGCAAGGCATTCTACTTTCCAGCATGCCTGCTAATCTTCCTACTAATATACATGTATGTTGTCTACATTCCACCACTTATGCCTGTCTATCTTTTAGTGTGCCTACCTGCCTTTCAGTCTGTCTTCCTGCCTTCATGTATTCCTGCCTGCCTTTCTCTCTATTTGTCTGTCTGCCTGCCTGCCTGCCTGCCTGTCAGTCTGTCTCTCTACCTTCCAGTATGCCTGCATCTCAGCCTCCAGTATTCTTGTTAACCTGACTTCCAGTATGCATGTCATTCTACCTTCCAGTATGCATGCCAATCTATCTTCCAATGTGCCTGTTAGTCTATCTTCCATTGTGCCTGGCTACCACCTTGCCATCCAGGATCTTCCAGTAAGCCCACTTACCATTCTTCCTTCCAGCATACCTATCTACCATTCTGTCATTCGGGTTTTGTTGTTGTTGTTGTTGTCAATGCATTTATGTTGCAGTTTAACACTCATGATTGTGGCCTCCATTTCTACACTTATTTAACTACAAATTGCTCTCCACAGGAAAGCCGTCGGTGATAGAAGTGGCCCCCATGGAGTCTACAGTGTCCTTGCGCAAATCTTGGGAGTAACAATTAATGAGCAGCCTGGCAGGGTGGAATTAGTTCAGAGAGAGAACGACCGAGGGGAATGTTAGAAAAGTAGAATGTGATAAAGGAAGGTAAATACTGACAGTCCGAAAAGTCGTCTGCAGGTTGAAAAGTCAGAAGGGTGAAAAGCTGTGTGTGTGTGTGTGTGTGTGTGTGTGTGTGTGTGTGTGTGTGTGTGTGTGTGTGTGTGTGTGTGTGTGTGGAGGGGGGATGAATTATCTGAGGGAAGAGCGTTGAAAAGGCAGGCAGACAGGTAAGCAGTTTTGACAAGCAAGAAGATGGGTAGTGGAGCTGGCAGACAGGTTTCAGGTGGCATAGCAGGCAAGCAGACAGGAAGGTAGTGCAGCAAACTGTGCAGGGAGGGAGACGGCCAGGCAGATATCTGATAGGTAAAAAGGCAGGCAAAACGACAAGCTTAAAGGCAGGCAGGAGATATGGATACGCATAGGGACGGGACAGAAGCACAGTTGGTCAACGGTGCTTTCTCCCGGGAGTAGAGGTCGTACTCGATTCGGAGTGAGAAAAAAGACGGGTAAACTCCGATATTTATACACTTCCTGGAGCTGTGGGAAATGTGCGTGACCCTTGACCTCGGAGTGGAAGTGGGGCGATCGAGAGAGCTCAGTCAAAGATTATAGGTTACACAAAGATAGTTCATTAGCTAATTGTTATGAGGATCGAGACACGTTGCGCCCCAAGCGGCCAGGACTATGGGGAAGTAATCACACTGCTTAGATACATGTAAAAAGTGCTTGTTTGTCGACGCGTTTCTGATGCATTCCGATCATGTTTGTGAATACATTTACGGTGTAATGTGTAATAAAATGATTTGCTGCAATAATGGGGGTGTTTTGGCTTTGTTTTTTTGTAGCAGGCGTTGTGAAATCGAAATATTTGGTTCATCGAAATGGATGCTTCTGCGCATGCGCGTGAGCCTGTAGTCCGTTTAAACATTGCTCTGTCAGTGGACGCTACTGACTTCGCACGCCCGGGGAGTTACGCCAAAGATCCGGCCGCGTTAAAACATGCAAAAATATTAATTAGATTAAAAACTAATCGAAAATAGTCATATTAGACTGTTTTAACGTATACTTTCTGCACAAAACTCACAGAAGATAAACTTGTAAACAAACCTCACCGGTCGTATGTACCTAGATGGCTAGCAGACGAATAATCTTTGTCTCCACTGACAGAGCAATGTTGAAACGGACTATAATAGGCTCACATTTCGATGAACCAAATATTTCGATTTCACAACGCCTGCTACAAAAAAACAAAGCCAAAACACCCCCATTATTGCAGCAAATCATTTTATTACACATTACACCGTAAATGTAGTCACAAACATGATCGGAATGCATCAGAAACGCGTCGACAAACAAGCACTTTTTACATGTATCTAAGCAGTGTGATTACTTCCCCATAGTCCTGGTCGCTTGGGGCGCTGCATTTTGAGCGTCTTGTAACTTTGAAGAGCAAAAGCTCGGCATGAGCTATCTTTGTGTAACCTATAATCTTTGGCTCAGTGGAGGCGGACCTCCAAGCATCAACAATGATAGTTGTAAATCTTTTGCAGAAATCTAGAACACCTGTTCTAAGCTGTAAAGGCATCGGATTAGTGACGTCTGTAAATTATAAGCATGGACTCCACTTCCTAACATCTGAAACCATATAATCAGTGCGTGTGGCCAAGAAGCGTCCCGCATCTTCTACGAACTCTACCTGCAGCGTTCCGTCACTCATGCATCTCCACGTACCCTCGAATGCTCTTCCGGCCTCTCCCTCTTAATTTAAACAAACAGTATCGCACCTACTAGCGAAAATGCGGAGACCTAGCTTTGATCACAGCTTTCCTATAGAATTGGGGTCAAGTAAACGGGAGATACGTTGCATTAGTACAGCTGGCAATAGAGTAATTTGGGTTGTATACATAAAAACAAACTTCTTGATGACTGGAAATTAGACGGCACACATGCGCAGCACACACTTAGGTCTCCAGTGGCGATGAAGAGCAATCCACACGGTAAAATTCTTTCCCGCCCTCGGTCTGTCGCGAACATGAGGCTTTTAGCTTCGCTCAACAACAACGTACTGGGTCAGAGTGACCTATACAGCGCAAGCCTACTGGATTTCCCTATTCCCACTTCATCCCACCTGATCCCCACCCATATCCCTCCTGGGCTTTCTGAAGGCCCGGTCACGCACACCCTCCCTCCCTCTGATATCGATATACATGTATATATCTCTCTCCAATCATTTTATCCTGAGGACTATACGTTCCTTTTCATTAAGAATTCTGCACCTGTAAGAAATTAGAGACCACAGGGTTTAAGATGCTTGGGCTACAAGAAGGAAAACAAATAGAAACCTGGCATAGAAGATGCATTTGTTGTGAAGGAATGTGAAATGTAAAGTACCTGGGAAAGGTTCGGGGGGGGGGGGGGGAGGGGGGGGGGAGGGGGGGGGGAGGGGGGGAGGGGGGGGGGAGGGGGGGGGCTTTCCCTCCTTTGTCTGTAAGAGGGGGTCAGAAGGAGTCAGCGCCTCCTTTGTCTGGAAGAGGGGGTCAGAATGAGTCAGCGCCTCCTTTGTCTGTGAGAGGGGGTGGAGGTGATTTCTGCCTGGTCAGCGTGCAGAGGGTCAGGGGATCAGAGTGGGTAAGCGGAATGCAGGGTGGGGGGGCAGGGGGGGGGGGGGGACTGGAAACTCCCCATCCCCCTACGCAGTAAGCATCTGACCACCGATTGGTCCTCGACGGCCAGGGAGGGCGGGAATCCCCTCCAGTATGCCAAGTGGCAGAGCAGAGGTCGCTGGGAATACTCTCGAACCCAAGCACGGCACTATGTAAACGTATGTACATGATAAGACTAGAGACTGGAGACTGGTGACTGAGACTGGAGGAGAGACTGGTGACTGGAAGCGAGTGCTTGGAAGGCTGTCGGGAGCTGTATTGAGGCCCAGCCTGTCCAGCACGGGAGACTGGAAGCTGAGAGCGCTTGGGAGGCTGTAAGGGCCGTATTGAGGCGCAGCCTGAGCAGCACGAGTGACCACTGTGGGTGCAGGAGTGATTGGTGGAAGCGCTGACCAGTCCGGGAATAAACATCCTGTAGAAAACACACGCCTGTCCTGCTTCTACTTTCCTGGCGCAAGCTGGGACAGACCACAAGTTACAGACCACGTGCACGCAACACATTGGTCAAGTGACAACGTGTGGGGAAGAAGAGTACACACAGATATAATTATCTCCTTCATTTCTCCAGCTGTGGTCAACGTGACATCCTCTATTCAAACATGATACAGGACTCAAACCCTTCATTACTTCCTTTCCGCATTGCAGTATAACTGATAGATCTCTTCTCCAGCTGTCACCAAGACAAAACCCTGTATCTAAACATCGAAAGCCCGAACCCTTCTTTACTTCCTGAATACGTCTGCAACATCGATATAAAAAGTTCCCCCCACAGTTTCTCCAGCGGTCATCAAAGTAAATTCCTTTATGCAAACAATGCAGGATTCCAACCCTTCGATCATGATTTCCTCTCCCCTGTGAGTTGGGGATGTAAGAGTAGACCCACCGCGTCTTCTTATCGTGACTGGACTTGCTCTTATTCTAACCAGCTCAACAAAAGTTTCGTGATCAATTGCCTCACATAGCCTACTGCAGCTGATAGGCCATAAGGCTCCATCAATATCATCCGCAAAACTCCAACCACTCATCCTGCGTGAGGTTTCCCCCTATGGATTGGAGGCTCTCAGCTCAGTGATTTGGGGGTAGAGAATTTACCCACCGCGTCTCCCTACGCGTTTCGTAACTTGACTTGACTTGACTTGACGTTGTCGACGTTTGAGGCCTCTTCAGAGGCCTGTTCATCGGTCCATTAGTAATAATATGACCATGTCTATTTTGACTTAGTGGCAATGCATTGCGGGGGGTTTAGCGCTAGTGCTTACAAGTGTCTAAATGTTCTGGCATTCTGGTGCGAAGAGGGAGGGAATGTCTTTCCAGAAACTGTCTAACCTGATTTTAAAGGCATTCATTGAGGGGGCTTGTGACCACAGAG
The DNA here is from genome assembly GCA_034096865.1 of Theodoxus fluviatilis. Lineage (NCBI taxonomy): Eukaryota > Metazoa > Mollusca > Gastropoda > Cycloneritida > Neritidae > Theodoxus > Theodoxus fluviatilis. Next base: position 12,710 of record JAWQFJ010026562.1, on the reverse strand, counting down.
TCCGGGGGGCTGTTCCAGGTTGTGACCACACGCTGAGAGAAGTTCCCTCAAATGTTCAGCCTGAATCTGTCTTTCTGGAGCTTCAGGGAGTTGCCACGCAGGTCTTTGTTGTTGGACAGTGTGAAGGTTGGTTGCTGCACGTCGTAGTAGCCATGTAAGTAATTGTATACCTCTATCATGTCCCCTCTTTTGCGTCTGTGCTCCAGGGTGGGAAGTTTCTGTGCTCTGAGCCTCTCTGGGTATGGCTTCTCTCTGAGGTGTGTCAGTAGCTTTGTGGCTCTGCGCTGGACGTCCTCAATGTCGCTACATAATGTCTTCATGTGTGGCTGCCAGACAGCATGCCCGTACTCCAGTCTGGGTCTCACCAGGCTCTTATACAGCTGAACAAAGGTCTGCTCTGTCAGGTAGTCAAAAGACCGGCGGATGACTCCAACAATGCGGTTGGCTTTTGATGTTGCATGGGTCACTTGATCTTTGAAAGATAGCTTGCTGTCAATCATTACCCCGAGATCTTTCTCTGCGTTGCTTTCCGCCAGCAGCAGTTTCTTGGGATTGCCTTGAGCATCTCGGCTGTTTATGCTGTACGTTGCGTCTGATTTATGGGACCCCATCTTCACTACACTCTGGGTGGAATTTCAGTAGCCATCTGTCGGACCAGTTTTGAAGCTCGTCCAGGTCATCCTGCAAGTCCTCCGGTCCCCCTACAACGTCACTCCTCGTGTACAGCTTTGTATCATCGGAAAACATTTTGACTGGGCACTTGCAGCTGGTGATGGCGGGCAGGTCGTTTATGAAGAGCACAAACATTATCGGCCCGATTACCGAACCTTGTGGAATATCGCTGCTCACCTGCGCTTCTTGTGACTGGGTGCCGTTCACGACCACTTTCTGTTTTCTGTCTGTCAAGAAAATTTCCAGCCAATTCAGGATCTTTCCTTTGATGCAGAAAGCTGCCGTTTTCTCCAGTAGACGACGGTGTGGGACAGAGTCGAATGCTTTTTGGTAGTCCATGTAGACGATGTCCACCCCGCCCCCCTCGTCTAGTATGCTTGTCCAGGTCTCCAGTACCTCCAGGAGCTGAGTCGAGCACGATCTCCCTGGGACGAACCCGTGCTGTTCCTTGCTGATAATTAAGTGAGTTGCTCTGCAGGTGGTCCATTATTTTGTCCCTCACCAGCTTTTCCATAACTTTGCAGAGTATACATGTAAGGCTCACAGGCCGGTAGTTGCTAGCTGTTGTTATGCTTCCCTTATGTGAATCGGTGTGACCAACGCTTGCTTCCACTCCTCTGGTAATTGCCCCGTTTCCAGTGAGAGTCTGAAAAGGTGGGCGATGGGGTCCGCCAACTCCTCTGCTGCCTCGGACAGGATATATGGTGTGATGCCATCAGGACCCGGTGCTTCGCCAGTGTGGAGCTGCTTTAGCTGCTTCTTGACTGCATCTGTGGTGATGTCCATGTCCTTTAGCTCCTCCTTGTAGCTGTACTCTGGTGGACTGGGCAGTGGTCCATCACTCTCAACTGTAAAGACGCTCTGAAAGAACTGGTTCAAAACTTCAGCCTTCTCGCCATCGTTCACTGTTTTCGTACCATCTTCTTTCTTCAAGTCCGCTACTCCTGTACGTGCCTTCGTCTTTGCCTTCACATAGTTCCAGAAAGCTTTGGGGTCAGTCTTCGACTCCCTCGCCACCTTGGCCTCCAGGTAACAGGTGTATAACGAGGGAAATCGTGACTTGACGTGATTTTATTCCAGCCAACTCTTGATCTTTGTGTGATTAGTGGCTTTAATTATCCTTCAAAGGCTGATAAGCCGTTAAACTCCATCCATCCATCTACATCAGTACATGGAGGGCCGAGTAGCTGAATGGGTCTAGGCGAAGACACTATCCAAGACTTTATTAAAGTTGCACTCGACGAACACTGGAAAGATCTCCCCACCCTCTACGCAGCAGAATGCCAAAATATGCAATAGACTTGATCTAGTAGCTAGCCCGCCACGCATTGCAGCAAAGTTATTTTATCACATGGAACGTCGAACAGGCCTTACGAAAGGCCTCAAACGTAGTAAAAGTCAAGTAAAGTAAAATCATATTCAGTTATAACTTATATACATTGTATATCATATAAATCCACAATTAAACGCCGGCGTTTGTTGTCTTGCTGAAACGTCGAAAAGCCATCTAAGTAAACATTTGACAAACACGATGAGAATTATTTGCTGAATTTTTAGTATTAAAATCGAGCATCAGTCGATAATAAATTTGACGGCGCAACAACAGTCGAGATGAAGTGGGTACATTAAAAAATCTGGCGTCTTCCGTTTCCGGTAATGGTGGCTGACCTCTAAAGTGTGGAGGCGTCCTCGAGCAAGTTCTCAGCATTTCGTGTAGAAAATGGTGCTGCTATTTACCTTTCAGCAGATTGCTTGTACTGCAGCTGGAGCCGGAGGAGCTTTCCTGGTCAACTTCATAGCCAGGCGACCATTGTACTCGAGTAAGCAGTTTCTTTCATTCGATGTCGTCGTACCTTCGTACTCGGACGTGCTATCTATCTATCATCTGTCGTGTATTGTCACTATTGACTATTGACTTTGAACCGACACTTTCCTTCTTTGTGTGTGTGTGTGTGTGTGTGTGTGTGTGTGTGTGTGTGTGTGTGTGTGTGTGTGTGTGTGTGTGTGTGTGTGTGTGTGTGTGTGTGTTAGAGTAGGCATAGCAGGGGATTGGATAAGACTTAAAAGCAGATGTCTAGACTATAGTCACCATGCATTTTTTTTTAATGGGGCATTCGAACTCGCCGAACGGTGACGGTCGGGGAAATAAGTGTGTGTGTGTGTGTGTGTGTGTGTGTGTGTGTGTGTGTGTGTGTGTGTGTGTGTGTGTGTGTGTGTGTGTGTGTGCATGCGTGCGTGTGTGCGTGTGTGTTGCACATGGTATGTTTTAGCCATTTTTTTTGTCACTCGTTTTTATAGCTGATAGCTGTCATACCAGCAGGATCAAACGTTGATTAAAAAGAGGGGGTGGGGTGGGAGTTATGGCTAAGGTAACATGGCAACAACAACAAAATAGGTTCGGTAGATCAGCCAGAACTTTTTTTCTTCTTCGTTCAGGCCAGTAAACTCACTTTCACTGAGAACTAACACCCCCCCCCCCCCCCCCCCCCCCCTTAAATAGTGGATTCCTCAGGTGCTCATAGTCATAGGTTAGGATGATGGGATAGCATACAGTTCATTGTTTATCCAAGTTTTTTGGTTGTAGCTTGATTGAAAATTTGCTATGTTAATTATTTGTATTGTATTTTTAACTCTTCTTTTATTTCAACTGTACAGTGTGCGAGTGTTGGAATGCTTTGTATGAGTGTGGATTTTTCATTGTAAACGCCATTGTGAGCTTGCCTATTACTAGTATTAGGGAAGGTATGTGCGTACAAGTAATCTGTATTATTATTATTATTAAAAACTTAAAAAAGTTTAGGATAGATGTACCGAAAAAAATGGTCAGGTTACTGTAACCACATTTTTTTCTAATCACTGGAGAGCTACTGCTGAATGGTGAACTACAGACTATTAAATAATAGAGTATCATGCTTCAGAGGCCCAGTTTCATCCATGGTCAACTTTTCATTTAAATCAAAGTGTGTTGTAGAGTAGAGTCTCTTGTGTGCACGAGATGGCACTTCTTGTTGCATACGCATCTCATTGGTTGTTGTGTTGTAACACTTTTGGATACTAACAACATATGTAATTTGTAATGTATATCTAATTTGGCAAACATGAAAAGTAATTACACCTCATCTGACAGATACCTTCCTGCATCCACTGTTGCTGTTACTGTGGGCATATTTCCCCCTGTGGGTTGGGGGTAAGAATAGACCCACAGCATCTTCCTACATGATAACAAATTGTGTAAGAAAGAGGTTGCTGGACTTTATCTTACTGTAATGTTGTCTTATGCTTTTTCATGATCATCCCTTAGATAGCCTACAACTACAAGGGCTGATAAGCTCTGCAACTCCAACCATCCATTCATCCATTCTACCCCTCTTTGAGTTGGGGATCAGACTAGATCCACTATATCTCCCTATGCAATTAATGAAAGTTAAATAACTAGGGACAGAGTGACTTGATATGCACAGTTTACTTTAAATAGTTCTAGTGGATTTCCTACTCAATGACCTTACATGGCCTACAAATGATGATGGGCTGTAAAACTCCATCCATGCATCTTCCCCTCCCACCCTGACTCCACTCCACCCCCACCCCAACCCAACATTTCTGATTAATTGTACACAAGCTAAAAACAATGTCTTGCATTATGGCTTTTTATGCTATTTCAGAATGCCAGTTCTCTACTATTCAAAAGTCTTACACAGAGTCAGGAACAACTATCTGAACTGCTCTGTTCTAAATTTGTGTAGCTGGAAGTGTCTTCCCAGATGGCAGCACCTGCATTCAGTGTAGAAAGGGATGGCCAGAATAGATCAAGATACACGTCTGCATCTAGTGGCGTTCACTTCATCTGTTGTTGCAGGCATCAACTTGCACCTGTTGTTGTTGCAGGCATCTAGTTAGTTGCACCTGTTGTTGTTGCAGGCATCTAATTGCACCTGTTGTTGTTGTATGCATCTACTTGCACTTGTTGTTCCAGTCATCAACTTGGACCTGTTGTTGTTGCAGGCATCTAGTTAGTTGCATCTGTTGTTGTTGCAGGCATCTAATTGCACCTGTTGTTGTTTCAGGCATCTAATTGCACCTGTTGTTGTTGCAGGCATCAACTTAGACCTGTTGTTGCAGCCATCTACTTGGACCTGTTGTTGTTGCAGGCATCTAATTGCACCTGTTGTTGTTGCAGGCATCAACTTAGACCTGTTGTTGCAGCCATCTACTTGGACCTGTTGTTCCTGCAGGCATCAACTTGGGCCTATTGTTGCTGCAGGCATCAACTTGCATCTGTTATTGTTGCAGGCATCTACTTGCACCTGTTGTTGTTGCAGGCAACAAGTGATGTACTTGCATCTTTTGTTGCAGGCTTCTACTTGGACTTGTTGTTTAGCAGGCATCTAGTTGCACCTGTTGTTGTTGCAGGCATCTAGTTGCACCTGTTGTTGTTGCAGGCATCTAGTTGCACCTGTTGTTGTTGCAGGCATCTACATGCATCTGCTGGGTGCCTCTGCAGGCTTTGGTGTTGGAACATGGCTGGATGAGAAGCAGGTCTACTATGACAAGCTGAACAAGGAAATTGTCGCTGACTATGTCAGTCGGCATCCTGAGGATTTTGTGGAAGGTCTGTGTTGCTTGTGTTTCCTCCAGTCACCTCTTGCTGTGTAACCTTTTTGTTCTCTTCAAGTTTTTTGGCTTTCTTTTCTTTCTGTAATTTCCACTTTTTTCTTAAGTAAATGGCAGGATGCCTCTTTTTCACTGAATGAGCACAGGTTTCTTTGACGAAGTAACATGGTTTTTACTGGCTGTCTTGCATAGCAACCCATACAGGGAGGAAGCCTTCAAATGTGGACATTAGCCTGTGAATCAGCTTTTCATTCCAAAGGCTTGAGACTTTAACCCTTCAACCCATAACCTGGTAGTTGAGGCATATGCTGCGAGGGCATGTTTTGTGGCCTTATATTGCCTACAAGGCTGATAGGCCCATGAATTCCACCCCCCCACCCCCACCCCCCCATCCACCCATCCACCCACTCATCCATCCATCCATCCATCCATCCATCCATCCATCCATCCATCCATCCATCCATCCATCCATCCATCCATCCATCCATCCATCCATCCATCCACCCACCCACAAGGCCATGACTGGGCCAAGCCTGTTCATAGCATATGCTGCAATTGAAGGGGAGGAAGCTTGTGAGATGTGCTCTCCAAACATTACCCCCCAAAATTGAGCATTCTCTTTTTCTGAAATCAATGACATGGATTTGTTCTTTGTTCAGTTGTGATACATCTGGTTTAGTTTTTGCTATACTTTGTCAGATAGTTAAAAGGTCATGTGCAAAAGGGCTGATATCTAGTCTTGTAATGTAGCATCTTTTTTGTAGTAGGGCTGATGGACCAAATGGTTCCAATTATGACACCATGGTAAGGGTTAAGTGCAGTGAAATTTTGTAAATATATTATTATTAATTTGAGAACTCAAACTATGGAAAAACTGTAAAACATACTGGTATTTGTATGGAAATCTATTGAAAATCTTGATATCTGATATTTATTCATTTCTAATCTCACATGGAGTACTCGTGACTAAGGCTACAAAAAAAATTGTTAAACAAATTTCTATAGGAAATGTATTTACTTCTTACTAAGGCAACCCCAAAAAAAGTTGTGGTTAAAATGATTTGAATAGGAAACATATTGACACCAACTGAGCCTACAAAGCTATGTTCCCACATGCACAGACAAATCTGTTCTCCCTGCATTCACATTTGTGCCTCACTGTGCGGCAGGCAGTGACGCATGTATGTACAATGTGGGGCAATGAAGGGCTAGGTGATGCTGAATCTGTGTTGAGGTAATGATAATTGGTCTGGCAATAGCAGATCAACTCAGTCGTTCATTGATCCTCATCACTTGTTCCTTGATATTGCAGAGACAAATTTCACTTGTTTGTCTTTTTCCAATGATGTAGCTTCTGTATAATTCAACATATTTGGATAATTCTGTGAAAATGAACTACTTTAGTATTCTACCATTTTTGACTCACATGCGAAGCAAAAGTGAGTCTATGTACTCACCCTTTTCGTCCGTCCGGGCGTCCGGTCCGGGCGTCCGAAAACTTTAACGTTGGATTTTTCTCGGAGACTATTAAGTCTATCAATACCAAATGTGGCATGATGGTGTATGATGACAAGGCCTCAAAAAACATACATAGTGACTTAACCTTGCTTCAAGGTCAAGGTTGCAGGGACCATAAATGTTGTCTAAAAAACAGTCATTTTTCACATTTTCTCAATTTTCTCTGAAGTTTTTGAGATTGGATACCTGACCTATATATGGTATATAGGGCAAAGTAATCCCTATGTTTTGATACCAGTTTGGTTGACCTTGCTTCAAGTTCAAGGTCACAGGAGCTCTTCAAAGTTGGATTGTATACATATTTGAAGTGACCCTGAACTATGGAAGATAACTGTTTCAAACTGAATAATTATGTGGGGCACATGTTATACTTTCATCATGAGACACATTTGGTCACATATCATCAAGGTCAAGGTCACTTTGACCCTTATGAAATGTGACCAAAATGGGGTAGTGAACCACTAAAAGTGACCATATCTCATGGTAGATAGTGCCAATAATCACCGTTGTGCTTCCTATGTCTTGAATTAACAGCTTTGTGTTGCATGACCTTGGATGACCTTGACCTTGGGTCAAGGTCACATGTATTTTGGTAGGAAAAATGTGTAAAGCATTTCTTAGTGTATGATGTCATTGGTAGGTTTAGTTGTTTGACCTTGACCTTGAAGGTCACCTGAAGGTTAAGGTCATATAAAGGTCAAGGTCAAGCATGTGAGTCGTATGGGCTTTGCCCTTCTTGTTAATTAATGGTGTGGTAGAGAATGGAATTTTCAGCCTGCTCATGTTCTTCTTTCAGAGCGGAAACAGTTCAAGGATGTACTTCAGCCCTGGCAGCCTATGCGATGAACCCCATGCAATGCTTTTTGGATAGTTTAATGAAACAACAGCGCTTGCAGCTAGAGAAAAAGAGTTTTATGATATTTCATCGTGTGTGTCATGATGAGCTGTGTGTTTGACTGTCGGAAGGAAAGGCTTTCCACCTGAAGGGCCTTTATCTTTAATCCACTCTGAGAAGTATGGTTGTCCATGAACCCTGTTCGTGGAGATTTTGTAAATAAACAAACTGTAATGCATGGTATGGCTTGTTGTTCTATGCATATGAGTCCCATTCTGAATCCAGGACTACTTTTCCTGTCAGCCAGAAAATGACCCCAAAGGTAATGAATTGTGGACAGGGACTCCCCACCCACATCTGGATTTTATGCTGCTTTACACTTTTACAGTGTAGTCATCAAGTCATTTGTTCCTTCATGTACCAGCATCTGACGACATGGACTGTGACAGACAGATTGGACGATCACGCTCCATGGAGGGTATTGCTTCCTGATGATGGCAAATGACTGCATCAAAGTATATTGCCTCCATAGTGTGCTTTTACTGCCCTCACAGGCACTTGATTTCTACTCCTTGATGGAGAGAGGCATTGCAGTTTGAGATCCTTGCCCTTGGATTCAAATCCAGTCTCTCACAGCTTTCACCATGCAGCACATTCTGGTGGAGTGTCCCTGACTTGCACATTTACAGGGTGGGTTCAACAGCCTTTCAAAGAAAAAATTTGACTCCTTCGCTGTGATGGATTAAAAAAAAAATTCAGTATTATCATCTTTGAGTTTTATTATGTCTTCAATGTCTTTCTGATACTTCTCCATTTACTGCTTTTGAGGTAAATCTTCTACATCAACATGTTTATCTAGTAGAATTACACATTTTATGATGAACATTGTGGCCCTCGAAACTTCAGCCAGCCACCCATCTTCTCAGCTTAAAACACTATGGCACACCTGTGAGCTGCAAGCAACTGCAGGCAAGCAACTTGACTCAAGACGCATTACAGGGACAAAATATTGGCAGAATTTTTTGTGCAGCTGCAGCTCTGACTGAACTGATGTGAACCATTCCTATTGTGAAGTTGAAGTTTTCAGCTAGAGCAGTGCTTGATGTAGACATATTTTGTGGGCCAATGGAGCTGCCGAACAAGAAATTTAGTAGAGATTTCAGCCCTGCAACACTCCAGTGCTTAGGGACTGGACACGATCCCCAGTTCTGTTGGTCATCTTGGACAGAGTAGCCATCTTTAGTGTGGTGCAAGGAATGACTGACAGACCAAAGACAACTCTTGAAATGTCTCAAATCCAAGCTGTGGTAGTGAAAATTAGTGTTGCATGCTTTTTGTGTGCACGGCTTGTGGTAACAATTGTTGCGAATGAAATGAGATATTATGTCGGTGTTTGTGTCAGTTCTGGCAAGAGAGATCCCCCTGTGGGTTGGGGGTTAAAAGAATAGACCCACCGTGTCTCCCTATGCGATTTGTAAAAGGCGAATAACTAGGGATATCATGACTTGATTTGCATTTACTCTAAACTGTTGAGAGATTTTCATGCTTAATGGCCTTACATAGCCTACAAAGGCTGATAGGCCGTAAAACACCATCCATCCATCCATCTGGCAAGAGTGCAACCTGGAATGAGGAACTGTCTCTTTTTAAAACATGGATGACACTTTCAGTCACTGCTTTGCAGACTATACAGAGCAGAATATTGTGATAGACTTGGTAACCGCAACAAGAAGTCAGATTTAGCAGCTCTTAATATAAAAAAGAACAAACAAGCATGAGACAGTCTGCAAGTGTGTCATTAGTTGTCATCTCTGTTGTACTGATATAATCCCCAGTTCTCCCCCTGTGGGTTGGGGGTTAAAAGAATAGACCCACCGTGTCTCCCTACACGATCCCCCTGTGGGTTGGGGGTAAGAATTGACCTATCACGTTTCCCTACGCGATTCGTAAGAGGTGAATAACTAGGGACACCGTGACTTGATTAAGCGTTTACTTTAAACTGTTCTAGTAATTGTTGTGCTTAATGGCTTTATATAGCCTACAAAGGCTGATAGGAAGTAAAACACCATCAATCCAATTAAATCCAATCCCTACACGATTCGTAAGAGGGGAACAAGTACAGACACTGTGACCTGAATTGTGCTTACTTGGAACTATTCTAGTGATGTTCGTGCTCAATAGCCTTACATAGCCTACAAAGGCTGATGGGCCGAAAAACATCATCCATCCATCCATCCATCCCCAGTTCTCATTCCACTCGTCCCCCACCAGTTCCACCTCATGTAGATGTGAGTTTCTCTAGCATTCATCACTTCACATTTACTTAGGTAACTATTGATAGTGGGCAGACACCTTACTGTGACATCAATCAATTGGAGTTGTAGGCAGAATAAGTGGTGGACCTCGTTATGCCAGTGGTCAAATGTTGACCAGGAGAATACATTTTTTGTCCCTGCCTGTGGTCTTGAAACAGACTATTCTCGGCAGAGTTCTGGCTCAGTGTTGGGATCCCAGAATGGAACTCTGCATACTGTGTTCCTGTAACTGTGCTTGGCACACACACGTCTAAATGTGTTCAAGGTTACCACCATAGAGTATCTTATCATGTGAATGTACATGTACTTGATTATAGATCACCACTAAATAACCCACTTGGAGTGTTTCATCGGCACCTTTATAACTTCTGGTCATTGGACTACATTATTCGTCACTCCAGTACCATTTGAATTCCCAGGAGGGTTTACAGCAGTTCACAGTTAAACATGCACTTTTTTCTCTCACACATTTTCACACTACCACTCGATGGGAGGTGTGAGGAGAGGCAATGCAATTTCAATGATTTGATCAGGTATGCTTCTAGGGGATTGTTCAGCTGTGCATGCCAAACCCACTGTGGCCACCAGCAAATGCAGACCACGAGCTTTACAGCTTTAGCTGTGCATCAAAGGCCGAACACAGAGTGCTGCACAGATGGTAAGTCGGAAACGGATGGGAGTGCAGCCTGCCTTTCTCGGCAGCAGTCTGCTTGCAATTAATGACGGCCTCCCACCACTTTACTCGCCCCTCACCCCATCCCCTTCCCACTGTTTTCCCTTCCCCGTCTCCCCCTGTGGGTTCGGGGTCAGAATTGACTCACCGCGTCTCCCTACGCGATTCGTAAGAGGCGAATAACTAGGGACACCGTTACTTGATTTGCATTTACTCTAAAATGTTCTAATGATTGTCGTGCTTAATGGCCCTACATAAATTAACCTACAAAGGATGATAGGCCGTAAAACTTCATCCATCCATCCATCACCCCATCCCCTTCGCATCCTCTTCCCTCCCCCTGTTCTGACAACTTCTCTAACACACACATAAGCGCATCACACATACGCATACACGTGCAAAAGCGCGCACCCACACAAATGCATATCCACGTATATATATACACGCACTCGTACACACGCTCACAAAGACACGCATACACAAGCGTGTGTGCATGCACACATTCACACGACGCATGCACACGGGCACGCACACACATACGCTTATACACGAACACACAAGTGCGCACGCACATGAGCTCGCGCACACACGCACACACAGATGCACGTACTCCTGGTTTTCATTTTCCCACCACATCTCTCACTTTCACTTCCTTGTCTTCTCAATCCAAGCCGTCATCTACCATTCCCTCATAGATACCCCTCTCCTTCTAGTATTTCTACCCTTCCCATTTAGTCAAACCTACGACAGATCGAGCCAGCTTTCACCTCATCCTGTCTTGAAGAACTTAATTGCAACAGGACCAGGAATGATTTGTGACACTCCCTCAGAGCCAGAGAGGAATCAAAAGTCTTGCAAAAAGTGAATTGTCACGTCCCCAGGGGAGGGATTGGCATCAACCTTCAACCTGCAGATCACCAAGCTCTCTCATCAACGCCACGGATGGCCCACATGCCATACAAAAGGGAAGTAACCCTTAAGGAGTTGGGGGTAGCGTACACCAAAGCAGTTACGTCCCTTACATTTGTAAACGCCAGCCCTGCCCCGTTCAGTGGAAAGTCTTTAAAAGATGGAAGAAGTTCACTGTGACTAATTAACCTGTGTGACAACGGTGCCACCATGTAAGACTAAACAGTCAAACAATATTGTTGAAACTATTAGCGAGACATAGAGCGTCCTCCACCAACTTGGCTTTGGTCGAGTTGGTATGTAAATGAGGGTGCGCGCGCAACACAAGAAAGTGTATCTGTTATGTCGAATAGAACAGCAGACGAATTTCTTTGATGTGAACGAATGGGTCAGAGTAGAGGTCCATTGCTGCCTGGTCAGGAATCTGCGGGGGTGGGGGGTGGGGGTGGGGGGTTTCCAATCTTTCTTTAGCAAGCGGGTAGGGGGGGGGGGCTTTTTTAGCAAGCGGGGGGGGGGGGGGGGGGGGGGGGCGGGTTTCCAATCTTATTTTAGCAAGCGGGGGTGGGGGGTGGGTTTCCAAACTAGTTTTAGCTAGCGGGGGGGGGGGGGGGGTGTTGTTTCCAAACTTTTTTTAGCAAGCGGGGGGGGGGGGGGGGGGCTTTCCAATCTTTCTTTAGCAAGGGGGGGGGGACTTTCCAAACTTTAACAAGCGGGGGGGGGGGGGGGGAGGATTTCCAAACTTTTTTTACCGTTGCGGGGGGGGGGGGGAGGGGGGCGGGAGTGGGGGGGGTTTCCAAGCTTTTTTTAGCAAGGGGGGGGGGTTCCAAACTATTTTTAGCTAGCGGGAGGGGGGGGGGGGGGTTCCAAATTGTTTTAGCAAGCCGAGGGGGGGTGGGGGGCGGTGTTTCCAATCTTTTTTTAGCAAGCGGGGGGGGGGGGGGGGACTTTCCAAACTTTTTGTAACAAGCGGGGGTGGTGGTGGGGGAGGATTTCCAAACTTTTTTTAGCAAGCGGGGGGGGGGGGGGGGGGGGGGGGGGTTTCCAAGCTTTTTTTGCAAGCGGGGGGGGGGGGGTTCCAAACTATTTTTAGCTAGCGGGGGTGGGTGGGTGGTGGATTCCAAACTCTTTTTAGCGAGCGGGGGGGGGGGGGGGGGGTTTCCAACTTTTTAGCGGTGGG
>JAWQFJ010026560.1:15000-16245 GCA_034096865.1 Theodoxus fluviatilis | reverse complement strand
CAATGCATGCACTTCTACCTTCACTGGTGTACAGTAAGTGGAAAGGCAATTCCCCTTCCTTGTCCGTTAGGCTCCAGTCGCCAGCTGATTAATTGCTCAGCTCCTTCTTTCTCCCTTTCTTTCTTTTCAAGTTGAATTATTTCCTCGGTTAGATTACCGTGTGACAATAGCCCCATCGCGTCTCCCTGCGCGATACGTAAGAAGCGAATGATAGAGAATCGTGACTTGACTTGCTCTTACTCTGACTAGCTGTAGTGATTTTCGCGATCTATGACCTTACATAGGAAGCACACACGCGCGCTCGCGCGCGTGCACACACACACACACACACACACACACACACACACACACGCACGTACGTACGCTCGCACACAAACACACACACACAAACACACAACACACACACGCATACACACACACGCGCGCGCACGCACACACACACACACACACACAAACAAACACACACACACGCACACACACACGCACACACACACACTCACACACACACTCACACGCTCACACACACACACACACGCACGCATGCACGCACGCGCACACACACACACACACACATACACACACACATGCTCACACACAAACACACACTGTCACGACTCGGATTTATTTTATTTCATTTGGGGGTGGGGGGTGGGGGTGGGGGATGGGGGTGGGGGGTGATTGAAGAATTGACACTAAGAGCATTTTAACTATATAGGTAAAAGTTTATATTTGTAATATTGGTTTTGTTGATTATCCTGATCATTTTCTTTTTTTTAAAATCTAATGAGAGAATAGGTTTTTTTGTATTGAAATGTGTTTGTGTGTAACGAATCTATTGTTTTACGTTAGGTTTGGTTTGTGATGTCTTCGTTCTTAAATGTGATCAGTGACTGAGGAAGGAATTTCTCAGATTTTTTAAATTACTGTCCGGTTAGTGGCGTAAGCTGTTATCATCTACACCAACTGTATTAGTCACTAATATATGTGTTGTCTTGCGTTACTTATAATTGTAAAGTAATTTGAATCGATGTAATTTTTCTGCTATGACTTGTTCTACTCGAACGTTTCTTGAATATTTTGCTGTTTGATTTTGAAGTACTGTCAGCGAGAGGGTCGGTGCTAGCAGATTTAGAGGCTGGGTCAGTCTGTTGTTTTTTTGTGCCCTGTGTTGGGCGGTACTGTTCACAAGTGGGTGACAGTGTTGGGTCTTGCCGGGGCAGACCTGTGTGGGTGCTGTTCATAGGG
>JAWQFJ010026560.1:0-10000 GCA_034096865.1 Theodoxus fluviatilis | reverse complement strand
AATGTCAAAACCGACTTATGACGTGTTTTGTTGTGTTCAGTTACAAATGTGCCCCTCCACCAAGAACTAAGACGGATATCATCTAGTCTCATTTCGAGATTTCGACCAGAAAGAGTGGCAAACTTTATTAATCAAATCACAGTTACATCAATCATACTATAATAAACAATGACAGTTGGATTTGTCTGTTGCAAACAGCTTTGCTTCCGCCACACTATCAAAGCAGCGAATATAAACTCCGAACAATGAGCCCCACGCCCGGCAAACGTGTTGTACAAGTTCTTCAATAAATAACACTCACAGCACGATTTTAAAAACGAATATTTACAGCTTCGTGTAAAATAGCTCTAACAGAGCATGGATCCGCTACATTAATTACGAAGTGCAATTAAAACTGCGATGCTATCGTATTCTACCAAAAGAATATTTTTAAAGTAAAATTTCATCTACTTTGTTATCTACATCTATTTTCCTGCAACCCCAACTTGACAGGGAGGAGCATGACCACACCACTGATGGCAAACCCATGGGAAACACAACCGCCAGGGTCAGAGACAAGGGAAACACCTCGGCTTTGGGTCACGGGTAGCCTCACGCTTGGCCGACGACGTGATCGCAAACTCGTTCCCCTCGCGATTGCCAGCGAGATTCTTTGAAACAGAAATTGTGTCTGGTCGGTCATCTGTCGACAGTGCAATCCGCTGGCCGATCTCTCGGATCTCACCAGAAAGAGTGAGGGAGGTTAGGTGTGTCAGTATTTGTATTCTTAAGATAGATTTTGGAATCTACATCCATTTGTTTACAGCACAACATCGGCAGCCGTCCTGTTGGTTAGCCTAGCTGAAATTCCACATTCAAAATAGCCACTCTGATGACAATACTGCGTTGCCTTAAACACATTACCTAACATTTATAGATAATTTTCTTATAACCTCATTCCAGTAGGTACCAGTCTTCAGTAGCATATAATGTTGTCACTATTTCAAGCGTTGTACTTTGTTAGAAAGAAAAATCTCTCCACTTTACGAATCTATGCACAGCTCAGACTTTTCTTACAGTGAACACCCTTGAGTGGAAAGAGAAGGATGCACTTCACGCGGAAAATTCTCTATACTGCATGATTTTGAGAGTCACCATTCTGGCGTAAACAATTGGTCTTGTTTATCAAATTACTGTTCCTGCAAAGATTATTTCGAAAAGTCTGTTCCTAACAGAAACGAACACATAGCATGAGGCAAATGGGGGGGGGGGGGGGGGGGGAGTTTTGAACTTTAGGCGGGGCCTGAACCGCGACTTTCATGTGAACGTCTCAGTGCTCTAACCGCTGGTTTAGTGATGTCTTTGAGAAATGCATTGCCAATAAATGGACGTAGAACATTTTTTAATATCACCATGTTTGACCTTCTTTGCCCGAACATTCCAAAAACGTCTGCTACTAGTGCCGGTCTCACCTAGCGGTCCTAGATCTCGCCCTCATCGTCCAGCCTGTCCTGAGGGCCATAGAAAGAAGTGACTGAATAAGAACCGAAGTCTGCCTCTAACGTACTTGTAGAGCCAAACATACACCAGGGGTCAGACAGACAAAGTTTTCGACCTCGGGTGGGAACCGAACCCACGTCGTCTTGGTCTGAGTTCCCTAACCTCTGAACTACTGAGGTCCTTGAAGGCTGTTCTTAACTGGGCAAAATCTCGGCCCGCGAACCTGGTTGGGAGGGATCAGCTAACTAGGTTCGCGCGCCGTTTCTAAACTGGACAAACTCTGGACTCGTGAGCTAGCTTCGGAAGGTTCCAGGGACCAGCAGGCGTGATGTTCCTAGAGCATGGAGTGGGAACCACCCCGAATCTTCGCTCTGTCGTTCCTGGAAACTTGTTGTTTTGTGTAACGCAAATAAACAAATGTTGTCCGCCATTTTTTATTTGATTCGTTTGCAAAACTTTCATGTTTAGAATTACTGACAATTACATAGAAACTGTCATGAAAGAAGAGTATTAATTTATAAAAGCTATATACAGAATACATCAAATTAATTTACTTAGTTACATAATTTACATTAAAATGTGCTTCAAAGCAGCTTGGCCGAGTTCGGACAGCTTCGTTCATGCAGTGACGTATACTTATTGTTACAGTCAGTTAAGAAACATCACCTGGGCCCGTATCCAGAACGGCGATTTATCTTTTTAACACTCGATTTATACCCTAACCCCGGGTTATCTCGATCGGTTAGATAAGGTACGCTCGTCAGAGGATCCTAGGTTGCGCTTGCTATATATACTGTTTTCATCCAAGGGAGAGCGGAACAGACAGTTGGAATCGTCAGAGTTTAGAGGTAAATCGGGGTTAAAATAACTCGCCGTTCTGGATACGAGCCCTGCTAGTTTTTCTGTCCAAAGTGTTCGAGCATTTCAGCCTAATCGCAGGCGATCTTTTTGTAAGCAGTTCATGGTTCGCCAGACGATTTGCCGAACAAGCGATTCGTCCAGTTAAGAACAGGCTTGACAAGTTCGAAAGTCTGGATGAATTCGAACGGCTTCGAGGGTGTCGCGCTGGGTTTTATAGTCTCGCTGTATCGGGGCGTGGATTATACAAGTAGGTAGAGGTGATTCATACCACGTTTTTCCATCCATAGCCGGGTTTCGGATCATTGTTCGTCCCCTCCCCTCACACACACCCCTCTTCTTTTTCAATATCCCCTCCCCCTGCCTCCCCACCCTAAACCGGTCCACAACCCACTCACCTCATTCTATTCTGGTACCTGACAAAAGACGAGCAAAACAGACGAGACAGGCAGAAAAAAGATCCATTGGTATTCAGGCGCCCATGCCCTCCTCCATCGTCGGTTGGCATTCTGTCCCAGTTCCGCGTCAGTAATGATGGGTTCAATGATCTCAGGAGTTATTTGCTTGTTCCAAAGTTGCAAAGACAGTCTTTAGTTGCTAGATGATATTGTTTCTGTTGTTGTTGTTGTAGTTGTTGTTGTTGTTGTAGTTATTGGCATCCGTTGGTCTCGTGAGGCCATTCTTCTGGCCCGAAGAGGCCTTCTGACCTTGCGCATTGTCTGGAGTGACTGACCATTCCAATGCTGGACCGACAGTCTCTCCCGCACCCTTTGCTTATAAATATGGTCGGTGAAGAAGAGGTCGCACCGTCCTGCCCCTGTTTCCACGGGTTCCTCCTGTCAGCGGCCTGCAGGCTTCTCTTTGTCTGACCTCTTCTGATGCTAGAGGATGACACTCTTGGATTCCAGCACCATTTCCACTGCTCTCATTGGGCGAGGAGTTGCTGCAAGGCGAGCAGCTGAGTTTCGAAAGAAGAGCTCCAGAGAAACGTGTCCGTGTACCAGATGCAAAGGTGGTTTATAGATACATGTATAGACACAGATGCGGTATTCACGGTTTTCACAAGGGTTTTTTCTCGTCCCTCACATGTAAGACAAACAAGTGTAACGAAGCAGCAGATACATGGAGACATCTATTAGAATACATTATAGGAATATATATATATATAGAATATATATCGGATGATTTAAGAGAATATTTCATTCCTCACAATCTCCTCCTCTCACTGTTTCCAGGTCCGCCCCTCTTCTTCTTTCTCCCCTTGGTTTTGATCGTTCGAATAAAAACTAAAACAACAATATGTGTGACTATCATAGGCAACGCTGTTTCATGTTTCCCTATAATACCAACAACAAAAAAGCTTTTCGAGTCCGGAGCTGTTCATTTCTGATTATGTTTCTGCTTTTTTTCTCTTCTTTCTGTTTGCTTTTCTTTCTTTCTGTTTTCCCTGTCTTTTCTTTCCTGTGAAGGATGATGTAGAAACTTGTGAAGAAGAACAAATCGATGTCGTGTTTATTGGCAGCCTGGTTAGGTGCTCCCCACGGAGTTGAGATGGTGACGTAATGAAACCATATGTGACCCAATGATCGGTGGTTAAAAGTGCACGGTTAGAGCACCCAATGTTGGATGAAAAGTTGCAATATGAAAACAAGCACCTTTACCACCTGTCTCGTAGCATATCACTTTATCAACCATTTCCGTGTCAACAGAATGTTGTCCCTGTAGTGAGCCAAGTGCTCCGTACATTGTTTACCCCGCCCTCAGATCTCCCCCCCCTTCCACTCTTCCCTCCCCTTTCCTCTCCCCCCCACCCCCCACCCCCACCCCCATCCCCCACCCCCCAAGTTTATTTCGTGCTGTCACGTTTTGTAACAAAGCAAGGGGTGGAATAGAATATAAGTAAAATAAGTGAAATGGCCAGAATGGAATAGAATGGACTGGAAGACTAGGCTGTACCAGTGTACAAACAGGCTAGACAAGAGTGAAGAGGAATGGAATAGAATACAGAAAAGTGGAGCATCCGTCTGTTGTTTTTTTCTCCCACTAGTCATCCATGTAATTTTGCTCACCGAGTTTCAATTCAAGTCCGCTGCTCACCGAGTTCTCAACTCAAGTCAGTTTTGCTCACCGAGTTTGTCAGTTCAAGTCAGTTCTGCTCACATAGTTCTCAGTTCAAGTCAGTTCTGCTTACAGAGTTCTTAGTTCAAGTCAGCTCTGCTTACAGAGTGTTCGTCATTTCTGCTCACAGAGTTCTCAATTCAAGTCAGCTATGCTTACAGAATTCTCAATTCAGGTTAGTTCTGCTCACACAGTTTTCAAGTCATTTCTGCTCACATAGTTCTCAGTTCAAGTGAGTTCTGCTCACAGCATTCTTAATTCAAGTCAGTTCTACTCACAGAGTTCTCAAGTCAGTTCTGCTCACAGAGTTCTCAGTTCAAGTCAGTTCTGCTCGCATAGTTTTTGTTCGAGTCAGTTCTGCTCACCGAGTGCTCAATTCAAGTCAGTTCTGCTCTCAGAGTTCTCACTTCAGTTCAGTTCATTCCAGTCCTGTTTGGTTCTGTTCATTTTAGTTCATCGTACTTTGGTCTGCTACGTATTAAAAAAAGCGCCGAAAAGAAAAAAGGAGGATGAAAAATTTGGCACATAGAAAACAGTATCACAAAGACTAGTGAAGCAAAAAGACGAACCTCGAAGCAGAGACGACTGAACTAAGAACTCTAAGCAGAATGACGAACTAGAACTATGTGAGCAGAACTGACTGAAACTGAAAAATCGGTGAGCAAAACGACTGAGTTGGAACTCGGTGAGAGCGGACTTAATTGAAAACCCGGGAAGCAAAATACAGGATGACTAGTGGGTATGAAAAAAACAACAGACGGAAGCTAACTTTTCGTATTCTATTCCATTCTCTCACTCTGCAACCTGTTGTACACTGGATACAGCCAGGACTTCCAGTCCATCTAATTCACATTCGCCATTCACGTATTTTACTTATATTCTATCCAACCCCTTGCCTATGCGATACAAAAACATGACAGCACGAAAAAATTGGGGGGGAGCGATGGCGAGGTCGGGACGTGCGGGGCTGGGAGGGAGAGAGGACAAGGGGAGCGAAGAGTGGAGGGAGGGAAGATCTGAGGGCGCGGGTAAACAATCGTACGGAAGCACTGGACTCAATACAAGCGACACATTCGATGACACGCGCAAATGTGATAAGTGATATGCTACGAGAAGGTGGTAAAGGTGGTTTACATATGCAACTTTACATCAAACATTGGGCGCTCTAACAGTGCACTTTTAACACCGATCATTGGGTCACATATGGTTTCATACGTCACAATCTCAACTCCGTGGGAAGCACCTAACCAGGCGCCAAAAAACACGACACGATTTGTTTTCTCACAAGTTCCTACATCATCCTTAACAGGAAAGAAAGACGGAAAACAGAAAGAATAAAAAAGCAAACAGAAAAGAAGAGAAAAAAAAGCAGAACATAATCAGAAAATGAAAAGCTCGACTCGAAAAGTTTTTGTTGTTGGTATTATAGGGAAACATGAAACAGCGTTGCTATGATAAGTCACACACATATTGTCGTTTTACGAGACTATAAAACCCAGCGCGACACCCTCGAAGCCGTTCGAATTCATCCAGACTTTCGAACTTGTCAAGCCTGTTCTTAACTGGACGAATCGCTTGTTCGGCAAATCGTCTGGCGAACCATGAACTGCTTACAAAAGATCGCCTGCGATTAGGCTGAAATGCTCGAACACTTTGGACAGAAAAACTAGCAGGGCTCGTATCCAGAACGGCGAGTTATTTTAACCCCGATTTACCTCTAAACTCTGACGATTCCAACTGTCTGTTCCGCTCTCCCTTGGATGAAAACAGTATATATAGCAAGCGCAACCTAGGATCCTCTGACGAGCGTACCTTATCTAACCGATCGAGATAACCCGGGGTTAGGGTATAAATCGAGTGTTAAAAAGATAAATCGCCGTTCTGGATACGGGCCCAGGTGATGTTTCTTAACTGACTGTAACAATAAGTATACGTCACTGCATGAACGAAGCTGTCCGAACTCGGCCAAGCTGCTTTGAAGCACATTTTAATGTAAATTATGTAACTAAGTAAATTAATTTGATGTATTCTGTATATAGCTTTTATAAATTAATACTCTTCTTTCATGACAGTTTCTATGTAATTGTCAGTAATTCTAAACATGAAAGTTTTGCAAACGAATCAAATAAAAAATGGCGGACAACATTTGTTTATTTGCGTTACACAAAACAACAAGTTTCCAGGAACGACAGAGCGAAGATTCGGGGTGGTTCCCACTCCATGCTCTAGGAACATCACGCCTGCTGGTCCCTGGAACCTTCCGAAGCTAGCTCACGAGTCCAGAGTTTGTCCAGTTTAGAAACGGCGCGCGAACCTAGTTAGCTGATCCCTCCCAACCAGGTTCGCGGGCCGAGATTTTGCCCAGTTAAGAACAGCCTTCAAGGACCTCAGTAGTTCAGAGGTTAGGGAACTCAGACCAAGACGACGTGGGTTCGGTTCCCACCCGAGGTCGAAAACTTTGTCTGTCTGACCCCTGGTGTATGTTTGGCTCTACAAGTACGTTAGAGGCAGACTTCGGTTCTTATTCAGTCACTTCTTTCTATGGCCCTCAGGACAGGCTGGACGATGAGGGCGAGATCTAGGACCGCTAGGTGAGACCGGCACTAGTAGCAGACGTTTTTGGAATGTTCGGGCAAAGAAGGTCAAACATGGTGATATTAAAAAATGTTCTACGTCCATTTATTGGCAATGCATTTCTCAAAGACATCACTAAACCAGCGGTTAGAGCACTGAGACGTTCACATGAAAGTCGCGGTTCAGGCCCCGCCTAAAGTTCACCCCCCCCCCCCCCCCCCATTTGCCTCATGCTATGTGTTCGTTTCTGTTAGGAACAGACTTTTCGAAATAATCTTTGCAGGAACAGTAATTTGATAAACAAGACCAATTGTTTACGCCAGAATGGTGACTCTCAAAATCATGCAGTATAGAGAATTTTCCGCGTGAAGTGCATCCTTCTCTTTCCACTCAAGGGTGTTCACTGTAAGAAAAGTCTGAGCTGTGCATAGATTCGTAAAGTGGAGAGATTTTTCTTTCTAACAAAGTACAACGCTTGAAATAGTGACAACATTATATGCTACTGAAGACTGGTACCTACTGGAATGAGGTTATAAGAAAATTATCTATAAATGTTAGGTAATGTGTTTAAGGCAACGCAGTATTGTCATCAGAGTGGCTATTTTGAATGTGGAATTTCAGCTAGGCTAACCAACAGGACGGCTGCCGATGTTGTGCTGTAAACAAATGGATGTAGATTCCAAAATCTATCTTAAGAATACAAATACTGACACACCTAACCTCCCTCACTCTTTCTGGTGAGATCCGAGAGATCGGCCAGCGGATTGCACTGTCGACAGATGACCGACCAGACACAATTTCTGTTTCAAAGAATCTCGCTGGCAATCGCGAGGGGAACGAGTTTGCGATCACGTCGTCGGCCAAGCGTGAGGCTACCCGTGACCCAAAGCCGAGGTGTTTCCCTTGTCTCTGACCCTGGCGGTTGTGTTTCCCATGGGTTTGCCATCAGTGGTGTGGTCATGCTCCTCCCTGTCAAGTTGGGGTTGCAGGAAAATAGATGTAGATAACAAAGTAGATGAAATTTTACTTTAAAAATATTCTTTTGGTAGAATACGATAGCATCGCAGTTTTAATTGCACTTCGTAATTAATGTAGCGGATCCATGCTCTGTTAGAGCTATTTTACACGAAGCTGTAAATATTCGTTTTTAAAATCGTGACTCTGTCCCAGCTCCCAGAGTCCATCACCATCGGAACTGCTACTGTCCCCTTTTTCTAACGACAGTGAAAGAATCTAGGCGTTACGTTAGGAATTCCCACCCTCACTATGCCATGCACAGCGTTCAGACCATCATTCGTTCTGTGAACTTTGAGGCTCGTCGCATCCGGTTCAAATCCAGTACTAAAGCTACCTCCTAGCAAGCGGCACCAAAAGGAACCATTGTCTCAACACCCACCCCGTTTTAATTATAGCCCGAAGATAGATTTTGTAATGCATTTGCTGTATGGCTGTAAAGGAGGAGTATCTAATTGACAGGTTACAAAAAAAAAAATGAAGAAAAAGACCGTCAGACCCATGATCACTGTAAAGGAGTCCGCAAATATCTGAGCAATACACAAACCCCCACCTGCAGCCCCCGACCAAACCTACCCACACTGGCCTCACGTCCCGTTTATCCCCCCCCCGCCACCCGCGCCACCGCCCCCCCCACTCCACCCCCCCCCCTAAACAAAATTGCCCCCCATTGCTTATTCTTTCACCGATTCACACACACCGACCGGACCCCGCATACCCTTCCCAGCGCCTCTCATAGGACACTTACCACACGCCAGCCCGCAGAACCCTCGCCCTCGCTCTTACAGCCCAGCAACTCACCCCACCCGCACGAGTCCACCCTTTCGCACCCCCGACCCTCCTCTATCGCGTGACCCGGCCATGGGAACCCAAACGAACACAGACCGCTCCAGAATCATGTACTCTTTCTCGGGTTCCCCCCTCCCGCTGGACCCGCTCTTTTTTTTTGCCCCCCCCCCCCCCCCCCCCCCGCCCCCCACCCCCGCTCCCTCCCCCCCTCCCGTTCCCAGGGCACCACAACACTCATCCGATCCCATGCCCGCCCCAAACTCTCCGTTCGTCACTCTTCGTGCCTCCAGCTACCCACTCCTTGCCTGAGCACAGCAGTACACTGGACCTCTCCCTGCTGAATCCCAGCTCCGACATTAAGATCTCCACGACACACCTGTTCTCTCTTGCATACACATCTGCCAAATAGCCCCCCCCCCCCTCCCTCCCACTGACCCCACCCGCTCAACTTCACAGCTCCCCGTACATATTCTTGTAATTGTATTTTGTAAATATTTTGTTTTGATTCACTTATCTCGTTTGTGTTTGCTTGCTTGTTTGTTCTCTTTATTTGCTTATTTCATTCTTGTTTAGATTGTCGATTGGTTGTCTGCTTGTTGTTTATTTATTGTGTTGGTATGCCTGCTTGATTGTGTTGGATTATTTAGCCTGCTTGTTTGTTTATTTTTTCTTTTGTTGTTGCTTGCTTCAACAGTGTTTGATTATTCTGCCTGCTCGCTTGTTAATGTTATGTGTTTGTATGCTTGCTCTGATTGTATGTGATTTTGCTGCTAGTGTTGATTGCCTACGTGATTTGCTTGTATCTGATTGTCTGCTTGTGATGTGTGAACGAGATTGTAAAGCGCTTAGAGCTCACTTGAGAATTAGCGCTATATAAATACCCCTTAGTTATTTATTATTTATTATGGATGACGTCACCAGACTTTGCAAAATGGAGTTCTGTATGACAATTGTTTTCACTGAACAACCAAAATGTAAACAAAAGTCACTTTCTTTTAAAACCTGATTCTGAAAACTTGATAATATTGAATGGGACCCTAACTTCCAGTCAGTGTGCAGAATCTCAGGAGATCCGATCGCAGTAGTTTTTTGAGCTATCGGCCGTGGAGCCGGGACAGACAGACAGACACACACACACACACACCCACTACACCACCAGCACACACAC